>JAGFPH010002306.1:13079-37322 GCA_018207615.1 Philaenus spumarius | reverse complement strand
TACCCTCGTCAAAGTTTTTAGGCAACTGGCCCTCGGCCCTAGAGCCAGTAAAACTCGAGATCTCACTCGGATTACAAAATTATTTTCAAATTAATATATAGATTAATCCCAAAAGTATCAAGACTTTGGTGTGTTACTTCAACCGTAATGTTTGAGAAATTAAAAAGTTAGTTTAATTTGTTTACAAATATATAAACTTTCATATATTATTTCTATGTGGAAAAGTTCCAATATTTATCATTGATGGATTAAATGAAACCCATTCTGAGAAATTATTGGGGTGGAATTACTAATAACGACAAAAAAACTGTTCAATCGGTTAGTAGAAGTATATTTGGTGTAAAATGAAAGTATATTTGTTTTTAGCTAATTACGGAAATTTCATACTCTGAAAATTGTATTAATCTATAATATAAAAGCCAAATACCACTCACCCACTGACTCATCTCGAAATCTCAAAAACTACTGAACGGATTGGAACGAAATTTGGTACGTAGCTTCCTCTAGGGCCATAAGTGCTCACTAAGAAAGGGTTTGAAAAAATTCGAAATCTTAGGGGAGGTTTGGGAGGTCAAAGTTACTAAATCGCGATTTCTCCAAAACTACCAAACGGATTGGAATGAAATTTGGTATGTAGCTTCCTCTAGGGCCCTAGGTGCTCGCTAAGAAAGGTTTTCAAAAACATTCCAAAATTTATTGGAGTTTGAGGGGTCAAAGTTACTAAAAAAAAACCACCAAACGGATTGGAATGAAATTTGATATGTAGCTTCCTCTAGGGCCCTAGGTGCTCGCTAAGACAGGTTTTCAAAAAATTCGAAATTTTAGGGGGGTTTGTGGGGGAACAAAGTTACTAAAAATCCCCATAAGATTTTTTTTTTTTAATATACATTTAACTTTGATTTGTCTATCCGTGCAAAACCGGATCGGGCAGCTAGTATTGTCATATTTAATAAAATATAGGTTCATAAAACATCCGCATAATTTTATGTATGGTACCGTATTAAAATCATGAATCAGGAAAATATTGTGGTTAAAATAAATACCTTAAATTTTATTCACAAACTAGGGCTCTGCCCTGCTTGCTTCGCTCGTCAACTTCCGCAGTGACATATGGTGGGGCCAATACAAACTACAAAATTCCTAATTTTGTTAGTAATATTTATATTTTTTAAAAGGAATTTTTAAGGAAATGATGATCGATTAGGACAGAGGCACTTGAATCTAAGTTAGGTGGTGGGGGTAGATGCGATCTGTACGTAATGTAAGACATAGATCGTAATAGAAACGCAATATCCCGAACATTTATCCACAAAATCCCTAATTCTGTACGTCGCTTTTATACTTTGTTTCGATTTTTTAACGGGAATTTTAAATATTTTTGGAATAAAAAGCAGTCTAAAATATTCTCCGAATAGTCCTGTACGTGTTAGAGAAAGTTTCGTCAAAATCGGTTCAGCCGTTCCGGAGGTTAGCCCGGCCAAACAAACAGAGAGGCAAAAAAGAAAGCAGTCGCGGGGCTGCCGACAGAAGTGAAACTGTTATTTTCAAAATGAGGAAGCACAATGTCCATTTCAGGGGTATTACCAAGTAAACTATTTCAAAACAACTTACGAAATGAGAGAGCACAATGTCCATTTCAGAGGTATTACCAAATAAACTATATTAACACAACTTAACAACTTACAAAATGAGGAAGCACAATGTCCATTTCAAAGCTATTACCAAGTAAACTATTTTAACACAACTTAACAACAACTTACAAAATGAGTAAGCACATTGTCCATTTCAGGGGTATTACCAAGTAAACTATTTTAACACAACTTAACAACAACTTACAAAATGAGGAAGCACAATGTTCATTTCAGAAGTATTACCAAGTAAGCTATTCACTCTGCTATATGCGTATGTGTACTATATGTAGTAGAACGTGACAGAAAAATACGTGACCGTAAAATCCGATTCACCGCCCACAAAATTTTTACACCGCCCGTCTGTTTACGCTTCAATAACCATATAAACGGCGTTAATCGGTGCGTGAAATTCCCATGTGAAACAGAAACTGGCGATGGACTAAATTTTCTCTATCTACCAGTCGTACAACGACACGACAAATTCCACTCAAACAGGATTATTTGGATTAACTACAATCATTTTATGAATAGCAATAAAACTCCCACGACTAACACTTTATTAAATTAGAAATTAAATCTTTAAGGCCCTAAGAAAAAACTACCAGCATAGCTTGTGACGTTAGGTAACTGTAAGGTTAATATTTTGATACGGGCGTCTTTATCGTGTAAGGTTTGTTTTTACTTTTCTGTTTACCTTTATGAGGTTTATAATTTTTAAACCATGTATGTATCATCTATGCTTAGCTTGAGAGGTCTGACTTACAACTAATTGGTTGAAATAACTTCAGAGACGTTTGATGGTTTGAAATAAATGTATAATTAATAATAAAAGATTGTACATGACATATGATTAATTTGATAGCTACAATTTTTCTAAATTAATAACATTTAGAATTTTTATTGGAATTATTGAACAAAGTTTGAATTAACATGACACAATGAAAATTGTTCTTAAGAAATGTACAATTAATTTAAATATACAATTTCTTAATGTTTAATTTATAAATGTGTGTCTCCTTCTCTAAATTTTAATTAATGATAAGTTACTAAATTTACTGAACTTTCTTCGCCATAATATTTTGATAATAATTATTATATTTAATGTATAATGTTGTTAAGGGAAACTGTACTAATTAATTACTATGCAGTTTCCTTAATATTTAATGTATAAAACATATTCTTTATTAAAATAGGCTAAACAAAATATAGTATAAATTTATTGAAACTGAAAATTTGTCAATAAGTTAATATAATTCTTTGTTTTAAAACCTTATCCTAAACAGCAGTTTCTGACCTTTTAAATTCAATCGGAATCTCCTTTCAATTGCTTATTAGGTATTGTTAAAATCCTTGGCAGCTAATTGTCTACAAAGAAGACCCGACCAAATTGATTAGTTAGTGTTGCTCTTAAATTATGAATTTATTTTATATTATTCCACTTACTATCTGTATATGATTTTGCTTTAATTATCTGGATATGATTTCGTTTCTTTAATTGGCTTAACCTCGAGATCTGTCTTAACATAAATAGAAATTTTTAATTTACTTACATGACATATTTTTGATTTCCCCTTTCACTCACTTTTAAACTGATACTATATTTTTGATTAATTATTTTATTTAACACTTTGTTGACATTATTTTATTTATATTCGCAAATTCACTAAACACTATTTATCCATTGGTTCCTGCAATGCCTTTTGAAATTGATGACTGATTTTAACTTTTTGATGATTTTCACTTGACGAATTCGACTTGATGATTGATTTTATTTAATGACTGATTTTAAATATTAGTATTTTAAGGTAAAATGCAATTAGTTATGTGATGAGCTTTTAGGTGGTTATCCTCCACTGGTTTCTTGAGGAAGACTTCGATTTTCACATTCTCGTCCCACTCCTGGTACGGAGTCCTTTTGAAACACAGTCTTCTTATTGGCTAAAGTTGTTACTCTCATCTCCCATTGGCCTTTTATTTTTTTAAATATTTGTCTGTCTGTAAATTCTTGTAAAACGATTATCATGATATTCTGCATTGTTCGCTAAAGCTATGTGAAATGTAATATGAGTCGTTTCGCTAGTTTCAGAGCAAGTTGTTCTAATGCTGCTGACTTGATTGAAATGTCTGGGAACGTAACCTAATAGTTTACACGTGTGTTACTAGTATCAGCTGTATTCTGTTAACTGTCCAGAGTAATGATTTAAATTCTTCTTAACTAACTTGCTTTTAATATGTGAATCTTTCTATAATTTGTTTTATTTTTTAATTTTAATTATTTAAGTCTTTTGGGATATTGGTATCCCTGACAGGAAGATTGTCCGAAGAAAGATTAACACTATTGCTTACTAGCCTGTATCCAGTACTCTCCGGATTAATATGTAAATTATATACAACTTTTATATCTTTCACATATTTTATTTCTCAAGTGTAATTTCATATGAATGTTTACATGTAAAATGCTATCACGGCAAACGTCGTGCACGGAATATTTAACAAACAGATAAGACTCTGTAAGGGTTGTGCTATCGTTCCTAAACAGTAAATACACTCACGTAGTCTACTCAAACTGAAATGTTATAATTGGCTTTTACAGCGTAAAACAGTTCCTTCGTTAGATAGTTTTACAAAACAAAACAATATAAAGATACACATTACAGTAATGCGACCACGGGGGTGACGCTGGCGCGAGTCGAGCGAATTTCCAAAATTATGTTAGCCCCCGTGAAAATCACGTGCAGGTTAATTAGATACAAATCAGAAATGCATCGTTAGTAAAAAATACTATTTCAAAACAACAAACAACTTTATCTAGGCCTACCTAAGTATGCTGAGGGTGATTTTAAACTCGGTAAATGGTGTACAATTATAAGGATTATAAAGCTGTAGGCCTATTTGATAAAATTTTGTAATTATATACATTACTATCTGACCCGTATGGCGTTGCCCGTGGTGGTTGGTATTTTCAGACTTTTTAACGTAATTGTATTCTTTTTTAAGTGTTCAGTCAGTGAGTGGTATTTGGCTTATATATATATAGATCTTAAATAATAAAAGCACTATTGTCATAATAATAAAATATCTGAAATTATGATTTTAGTAACTCTTATCCCCCCAAACCCCTCCTAAAATTTCGAAATTTTTCATACCCTTTCTTAGTGAGCACCTATGGCCCCAGAGGAAGCTACATACCAAATTTCATTCCAATCCGTTCGGTAGTTTTGAAGAAATCGTGATTTAATAACTTTGATCCCCTCAAACCCCCCCTAAAATTTGTATTTTTTTTAAACCTTTTCTTAGCGAGCGCCTATCGCCCTAGAGGAAGCTACATACCAAATTGCATTCCCATCTGTTCGGTAATTTTTGAGAAATCGTGATTTAGTAATTTTTACCCCCCAAACCCCCTAAAATTTACAATTTTTTAAAACCCTTCCTTAGTAAGCACCTATGGCCCTAGAGGAAGCTACATAGCAAATTTCAGTTTAATCCGTTCGGTAGTTTTTGAGAAATCGTGATGAGTGAGTCAGTGAGTGAGTGGTATTTCGCTTATATATATATATATATATATATATATATATATATAGATTATATATCAAAATGGAGATTAAAGTATTGACTTTTAACAGTTTTTTTACTTCATACTGATATACCAAATGATTTAGAAGTTATTAATATTATAATGAAGAAATTAATAATAGAATAATGTTATACGAAGATGTACGAATGTTTCCGAAGCTAAACGAATTGGTATCTCTTCTTTAAATTTGTATAAATGAATATATTGGAAGTAAACTTCACAAGCCGTTATATTTTATTATAACTTTAGGAATTTAATTATTCTGTTCTATTTCTATGAATAATTAAAAATGCATTCAATAAAGTAAATTGTATTAATTTCTTGATATTTGGTACGAATGTTAACTAAACTGAAGCCTAAGAACATTAAACACTGGATGCTTTAATGTTACCCCTCATCCCGTGTTATGGTTGACTAATCTCCTGCAGCTTACGATAATGATTTGCTGTTGAACATTACCTAGTTACATTACATAACCCATAAACCCAGGTACATCAATGTCGTTCTATAAGTAATCAACTCCAGGTGGTAATATGTGGGATGTATGAAACTACAAGATTACATGACATATTATTACTTGCGTGAGTAATCATGTAAACCGTAAATAGTTTACAGCTGTTTCGCCTATCCAGGCATCATCAGAACAATTAAACTCTTTAATTAAAAGCACTGATTAAAACTTTGTTGTGAATAAACATTCAGCCAATACAGTAAAGTGTCGCTCTGATACAATCAGTCCTTCAGTTGGCATAAAACATAAAACTGGACAGTCACTCACTGTGACGTTAAGGGTCTGTTCCAGTAAAAGAGAAAGCGACCGGCGACTAAAGCTCTTCGCCCTATAGCCGTATCTAAACAGTTCAATTTCTTGCAGCTATAATCCAAATACCACTCACTGACCCACTCATCATGAAAACTCAAAAACCACCCAATTGATTGGAATTAAATTTGGTATGTAACTTCCTCCAGTGCCCTAGGTGCTAGCTAAAAAAGATTTTCAAAAAATTCGAAATTTTAGGGGGGTTTGGGGTTGTCAAATTTACTAAAAATCCCCATATTTAACTTTGATTTGTCTCTCCGTGCAAAGCCGGATTGGGCCAGCTAGTATTCTTTATAAAATTATGGATCCGGCTTGTGATTAATTATTAATACATTTGTTTTATTGTGTAAGGCTGCCCTACACTCGGAGATATGTATGGCACACATGTATCTACCAACAAAATAGATTTCGTCCCTAAACACTCAAATATGTTGGAAACGATCACTTCCTGTAAGATGTCGGCACCAACATTAATCGGAACTACACTATAGGAGATGCTCGACAGACTTGTTTGCACATACAAGTCGACCAACAAGTTAGAGTACTCTAAATTGTTTGTACAAACTTATATCCGGCGTTTTGCATGAAACAACATGTGTCACCCCTACACGCATGAAATATGTTGGCTCCAATTTGTCTGCACAAACAGTTTTCTATGTTTAGGCGCAATATCTGTATGGCAAACTTGCATGCACAAGCATGTCGCTGTGAATCAACAGGGGTTTGATTTCACTTGGTTTTGTGTGAACGTAACCTAGTGTGTCGCATCAGTGGCTGGTTGCGTTCGTTTTCTTTTTCCTACTGATACTAAAAGTCTAGTAATTTTGATTTACATTTGTCGTTTTTTTATTAATTTGCATTTATTTTTAGTGTCATACTATTCTTTTCATTATTCTACTATGCGAAATTACTCTAAAACATTTTTACAAGAATGTATAGAACTCTATAAAACACACCCCTGTCTGTGGAAAGTTAAGTAAAAATATTATAGTACCGGTAATAGAAATTTAATGAACGAGGCATGCGCAATCTTAGTTCAAAGATTGAAGGAGGTTGAAGATGACGCGAATAGAGATCTTGCAATAAGAAAAATGTATTCATTAAGATCAGCATTCAGAAGAGAGCTGAAGAAAGTTCTCGATTCAAAGCGCAGTGGAATTTCTGCAGACGACGTGTACGACCCGCTTTTTGCTACGCTTATTTTTCTGATTTAAATTATATATACGTTTACTACTACGGCAGCAATAAATTTTTGATGTGACATGATGAATGGTTGGCACAACACTATTTTAGGTCTGTTTGTAAATACAAAGTTTGTAAGTTTAGGGCGGTTATTTGTATGAGCCAACATTCAGAGCTTTCAGTTTTGTGTGGACAAAAGTAACAGCCCTAAACACTAGGATATGTATG
Organism: Philaenus spumarius; assembly: GCA_018207615.1. Lineage (NCBI taxonomy): Eukaryota > Metazoa > Arthropoda > Insecta > Hemiptera > Aphrophoridae > Philaenus > Philaenus spumarius. Next base: position 29,887 of record JAGFPH010002306.1, on the reverse strand, counting down.
CGCAAATAGAGGAAACTAGCAAGTTGTTACAAATTTGTTCGAATGTCTGGAGGCATTACATGTTGACAGAGTTGTCGCTGCAATTCTACACCGTGTAATGCCCCTACACACTCATTTTTGTTGGTATAAAATTGTCCATTTAAACAAGTTGTAGCACAAGTCCTATCGTTTGGTGTACAGCGAAATGTTGACACATACAAATCTATCATACAAATCGGCACGTCTATGGCCTGCTTAAGGAAAAAGTTCGAACTGGTACTTAAAAATTGTCAATTACGTGACAAATTAATTGGATTTAAAAAAATGTGAAACCCAAAACGGATGCGTATTGTGACTGTGGTTAAAATGAGACTTTGCAAAAAATTCTATAGTAAAAAGTGAACGAAATAAATGTTTTTAAGTTTAACATTGGTCTTACGTGATACAAATACAAGATGGCCGCCACTAAAGCAGACCCTTAAATTGTATACAATATGTTAAGTGTTTCTTAAATGTACATGCTAGTCAAACTATTAAGTTATGTTTTATTATTATTTTCTATCGTTAATTGAATTGACTATAATATTATTTTACAATAAACCTACAAATTGTTAAAACGTATAACCGTGCCAGGTGACTGTAAAATATAGCATAAAGTCAGAATATGCTCTATTAAACTGATATTGAAGGTAATATTTAATGTGTATACTTAAAGGCTATGCACAATGTGGCACTTAATGTACAAAGAAAGATAACATGCAGTAATCGTTAAATGCGAACGTTAAATTATAATGACTGCCTTTGAAGCAAACTAATTTACTTACCACTTAGATCCCGATATTTTATGAGTTAAGTTCTTATTTGACTTTTAAAACAACCTAAGTTTATTTTTAGATGAGATAAAAGTTTGTTACTTTAAAAGCTGACATTGTCGACATTCCTTATTACATTTGTGCATTTTTAAACATGTCCTAAAATGATATTACTGTCACGATTAATGTATCGGTAGAATGTAAAAGTTTGTTACAACAAATTGCTACAAACAATTTGCTACATCAGTTAGCTAGTTGGCTATAACAATTTGCTGCAACACGTTTTCACAACAGTCGGCTATATCACTTTGCTTCAACAGTTGGCTATAACAGTTGATGTAACAGTTTGCTACATCAGTTTGCTATAACAATTTTCTACAACAGTTGGCCATATTACTTGTTAGCTATAACAATTTGATGTAAAAGTTTTGCTACATTAGTTGTGCTATAACAGTTTTATGCAACAGTTGGCTATATATCACTTGACTGCAAAAGTTGGCTATAACAGTAATTGCTACATCAGTTTGCTATACAAATGTTCTACAACAGTTAGCTATAATACTTTTCTACAACATTTGTGTATAACAGTTTTATGTTACAGTTTGCTGCATTAGTTTGCTATAACAATCTTCTACAACAGTTAGCTATAACAATTATTTGCTACAACATTTGCCTATAACAGTTTGATGTAACAGTTGGCTATATCACTTTGCTGCAACAGTTGGCTGTAACAGTTTGATACAAAAGTTTGTATAACAATTTGCTTCAACTTTTTGATGTAACAGTGAACAACAACAGTTGGCTATAACAGTTCTCTACAACTCTTTGCTACAAAATTTGGCTATAACAGTTTGATGAAACAGTTTTTATAACAATTCCCTTCAACTATTTCATGTAACAGCCTGCAACAACAGTTTTCTACAACACTTGACTACAACATATTACTACAACATTTTATTTAACACTTTGCTACAATAGTTAGATATAACAGTTTGCTTCTACAACATTTGTCTATGTTTCCTGCGAATCCTTGCTACGACATTTGTCTATAACACTTTGCTTCAACAGTTATATGCAACAGTTTGGAATAACTTTGGCTATAACATATTACTACAACAGTCATTTAACACTTTTCTGTAATAATTGGCTATAACAGTTTGCTACTACAGTTGTCTTTGTTCGCTACGAATCCTTGCTACAACATTTGGCTATAAGAGGTTTCAATAACACTTTCTTTCAACAGTTTTTCATAACAGTTTGCTACAATACTTTGCTGCAGCAGTTTTAAACAACACTTTCTTTCAACCACTGACTTCACCATCATGATTAATGTCTACAGGATAGATGGTAATGCATGCTTTAAAACCAAATCTCCGCATGCAAGTTTGCCTTCCTACAAAGGTCATTACAACCAACTGTGTACAGATTTAATGTCTGTGTGTGTTCACCCCTTCCCTTGTTGTAGTGGGTGCTGCGAAGAGGGAATTGCCTGTTGTTTACCAAATAGAGAGTCGCTATTGTTCAATTCTCTCTGAATATTAATTTCTAGAGACTGCTTTAAAATGTTAATGAGATAATCGCATTGCAGATACACTAATGTGAGACAGTTGGTAGGAAAACCTGCGATCCCCAGTTTCGGCGAAAATTATATGTATATTTCGATACATTACTTTCATTAGCATTAGTTTAGAATATAGTTCGTATTCAAAAGCTATTACTTCTATTTGTTTTTAGAGCAATACATTTAGCATTGGTAGCATCCTCAACGACAGCGCTGGGATCAAATTCAGCAAGGTCCCAACAGCCAATGACGAGCTTGGTCGGATCACGTGACTACCATGCAATATGAATCTGCTGAACAATGAATCATATTTTTTTAACCTATTTTGATGTGCATATTTTTGGTAACAACTCAATAAAACAAGACAGAAAAATACGTGAAACCGTTTAAAAATCTTTCAAAACGTGAATTAGTAAAATATGAACACTAAGACGTATAAAACGACATTAAATGCAGTCATTATATTGAAACGAGAAAACATTATTTTAAAAAGTTTCCAAATAGCACATTACGCCCATACAAACAGTACTGAACGTAGTTGGCGTGAGACCAGTGAGAAAATTCCGAAATAAAGCAGACAAATTACATTTTGTAGGTTAAATTTTGTAAAGCGATATACACCCACCTGAACTTCAGAATGCATGTCTGGTTGGCTGCAACAAAACGTTACACACAATACAAATAAGGTGTTGTTACTAATTACTTTGTTATGAATTAAACAAGAATTAGACAAGCCCCTGAAAAAAAAACCAGAATTGTTTACTTACTAGTCACAGCATGTTCCGTTTTTGCCCTCTTCAATATAGGCGATTTTGACATAAATTCTACCTGGTCATTTAGTCTTTACAAAATAACCTCTAACACTTTCAATAAATTCCTATTTTCCCATTCCGATATTAGCGTTCCAATTTTTCGTTCTAATATTAGCGTTCCAATTATCCCGTTCGAAATTTAGCACTACAATTCTATTGTCCGATTTTAGCGTTCCAATTTTAGCGCTCCAACTTTTGCTTTCCAATTTTTACGTTCCAACTTTTGCGTCCCATTTTTTACGTTCCAATTTTAGCGTTCTGGTTTTATCAATATTAGCGTTCGGAATTCAGCGTTACAATTTTAGCGTTCCTTTACAGTCTCAAGGCAAAACGTGTTTCCAGTTTATCAACATATTAATTATATGGTTGGTTATACTTTCCTTTCAAAAGACTCGGGTAAAGCGTCAGCGTCCATTATGACAGTCGAACAAGAACAATGCAATGTTTCGAGAAAATGAGTAAACACTTGGCTGTGTTTGTTTATTGTTGCTTAGCAACGCGCATACAGCAGCTGTACAACGTAGTAAGTAGAAAGTATCATTATTGATTGATGATACTTTTCCGGTGGTAGTGTAACGACAAACTTTCCCAGGTAGTATACAAGGTGAGAAAGCAGCTGATAAAGTGGTGGTATCGTGAAAAACAATTGCATGTAACAAAAATCAAATTGTGCTCGCCATCTAATAGGCGCGGACCTTGGTTACTCGAGTTTACAACGTAACTTTGAAACGATTAAAATATGTGTTGTAAATGAAGATATACGAATGCTGATGAGGAGGATGAGATTTATAGTTTATTTGTGACAAGGCGATAAGAGTTCAAGAAGCCCGCGGTAAGAACAGTTCCAAGTCCGCGAGATAACAGACTGACAGTTGCCTTCCAGTAGCCAGATGATGTATACTAAAAACGTACCATCTTTAAATATGTGTTACGCGTGGCCCCATGTACGTTAAAGTATATCACGTGAATCTTAATTACTAGCGAATTTCCATAGGAAAAATGAGCTATTGCAGTGGCACTTATGGTAAGACCCAAGGTCGGGAGTAGCATATGAGCACCGATCATGGTCCTCAGAACACGTTTTGGTTTGTCACTAAAGTATATATGTATATGTGTTCGCACTCTAGCGGCCGCATTTTATGTCCGATTTGGTTCAAGTTTGGTACACATGTTGGTTGTCTACGTCGTTTGGACGAGTTCGTTATCCAAAAAATCCAACAATCGGAAGCACGTTTTTTGACCGGCAATAACTATTTATTTAGATTTTCCCTACGAGAATGAATTTGTTTTTGAGTGTTTTCTACAAATATAAATGTAAGATGTTATTCTGCACATTTTGTTTTTTTACGCGACCTTATAGCTCGCTTGGTTCCCCCCAAAATCGATCAAAACGTAAAATACCATAGAAGTACCCGGTTCAAAGCCATGTGGTGGATCCTACCGTAGGTTGGCGTGCGAAGCACGCAATGCTTTGTGTTGAAGATACTCCCAATACGGGGGTTGGAGTGTGAAGCACGCAATGTTTTGTGTGTTAAAGATACTCCCAATATGCTTAATGGCATTTTGCAGCTATTCAGCACCGTCGTGAGTAGACCTATTTCCCAAATTGTTGGTTGAAACCCTAAAACATAGGCTTATAAACTTAATTTTGGAAATTTGCTCAACTCACGTCAGCGGTTCAGCTGCGTGGTCGAATTATTTAAGTAATTTTAGGCAATTCTGTTAAACCAAATTAGCCACTGGACTATTTATATCCAAATTATTACTTAAGGGTCTGCTCCAGTAAACGAGAAAGCAACCGGAAACGCAACCGCTTCTCATTGTATCCCTATCTAAACAGTGCAGTTTCTTGCAGCTGAACGCTTTGACATTGCCTCATTTCAAACCATTTTATAAGTCTATCTTTTGTAATTGAGTGTTGAACAAAAACCTGAATATTCTTTATAAAATTTCGGATCCGGCTTGCAAATTATTTTTTATTATTATTAATTTTGTATTGTGTTAGGAAAAACATTCAAACTTTGTACTTACAAAATGTCAATTATATATCAAATCAAAAGCATTAACAAAAATGTAAATTGCAAGACGGATGCGTATTGTGACTATGCTTAAAATGAGACCTTGCAAACAATTTTATGATAAAAAGAAAACGAAATAAATAGTTTGAAATTTAACATTGCTCTTATGGGTTAAAAATCCAAGATGGCCGCCACTACAGCAGACCCTTAACTAACGTTTATCTTACATAAATTTGTTTTACAAATTAAATCAGAACTACCGGTAAAGTTACACGTGCATAGCGGTCATGCATGGGCTACCAAAGTATTATCTTAATTAATTATTAATTTATCAACTACATTGAGGTCGCTAATTAGTCACCAAACTTCCTCCAACAACGTCGGTAGCCCAGGGATGCTTAACTAGCCAACCGTCATTAATGATGCACCGTTAATTTAATAAATAATGCACACTAATAATTACGCACGATACTGTATTGACTACTTTACCACTGACAGCCGTTTTGACACAATGTCCGGTCTATGTTTTGACTTGAATGGGATTCCTTCGATTACTGGCCGCCGGCGCCGACTAGGGACTCAGTGGCCCCTTGAGATCTGATTTACATATTCATGGATCTCAGGTCGCCACAAATGCGCTGTGTTAATTTTAATGTTCGATGACCTCGGTCTAGTAATTTATAATTGTGTCTGAAGATGGGATGAAAGTCTCGAAACGCGCCACGTGTTCCAAAACAATGTAAGGTTATTGTAAGTCTATGTACGGTTTTGTAAATTATTTTGTTTTCAAGGTGTTTTGGATGATAATGTTTTTCAGTTTTGGGGGCTCCACCAGATCCTTCTTAAGGATCACATTTTTTTTATTAGCTTGGCATGTGACGTACTCCAAAGAACTAGGTAGAAATAAGTACAGAGACCTTTTCACAAAATTATTAAATATTTTCTAAAGATTTTTAAAACAGTTCCTACAATTATTATTTTTCACAAAATAGTTAAATACATGTAAATCTGATACAATTAATGTTTACTCAATTTATATTTTCGATAGTAATAAAGTCATTCGTCTAAGGAGGGTGGTGCTAGTCATTTAATCTGCCGCTCTCCTAACCTTTAAATCTATGTGTTTTATTCTAATGATTGAATCTGAAATTTCTTCTAATTACTAGTACATAATAAAATCTGATATTACAAAATGTATTATATTATTTATAGATTTATTTGAATGATATTAAGTTGGTTCGGTGACTGATCTCGATTACTTATGAGGTGTCTCAGAACGCTCTTTTCAGTTAATCCTAATGAACCAGTCCCAACACAATTATTTATTACAAATGAGTATTTATTTTATTCTTAATTTATTTTAATGTTACTTATGATATAATCCTCTGGATATGTTTTCGTTTGTTATTTAATTTTAACCCTCGAGATCTGTCTTAACAATCAAAGACATTTTATATCTACTTACATAATTTTGTGGTTCTCTCCCACTCTCATACACTTTGCACTTTTATTTTGATGATTTTATACTCTCCACTTATTGACTTTTATTTATTTTATTTTAACACTGCACTTGCACTTATTGATGATTTTGATTTATTAATACGATGATTTTTACTCTCTGATTATTTAATGGTTAGATGATTATTCTGTTTAATGATTGAACATGTTGAAAATATTAAACTAGGGCATTTTAAAAGTTGTGGTCTTGAAGTTAATCTCCCTGCAGTTTTTAGATGACAGGCCTCGTGTTCTCTCCAAAATTTCCCCACCACACAGTTTCACGCATTTGGATTTTCCTTTGATGAGTCTATTTGAATTTTATATTGTTCTGATTGGCTTTTCAGTTTTACAGATTTGGCAGTATTTATCGCGAGTCTGCACTCGTTGATTCACACCGAATAACGCAAAGCAGTGTGTTTGTGTCTTAAGTAATTTAAGCTGGTGAATCCCTTGTAACTTCCTGTTGAAATAATAGTACTCACAAAGCTAGTCTGGCCTGTTTCTATAGATTCATTTATTTTGAATTTATTTCAATTTTATTTTATTATATATTATTATAATTCTTTGTTGTTGCTGATGTTAAAGACAATGGGTATTGGTGTTTACTTACCAATACTTACAACAAGAAGTCACGAAATTCATTATTTCTATTAGAACTTCTGGTCACCCACATCTGCACTAGAATAGAATAGAAAAAGTACTTTATTTCTACTTGTAATCCATACACACTGCAATAAGATTACAAAATATATACATTTGTTAATCAACTATAGGAAATAAAAATAAAAATTGTTATTTACATAGCACTGTACAGCATGGCCGTCAGCTTTGTTGGCAAAGCCATTTAATATTAGGACACACTATGGTCCACTTATATTTACTTGTTTTATACCCATCCATCCATCAAAGCACACATGCATATATAATGAGGCATTCGCGCTCGCAAACAAAATATTCAACGTACATTAGAACATAATTAATTTAAATAATTAAATTAATTTAGTACCAGCTATATAATTAAAATTACTTACACAGATAAATAGATTTACAGTAATACTTTTTTTCCAAAAATTCATAATTTCCAAAATTACGTAACCTCCTCCCATCCACGTTTTTGTTTCCGGTTTCAAGTAAAACAGTACCAGATAACTGCCACATACTTTCTCCCAGTTGAAACTTTTCAATATACCTTCCCAAGAGTAGCATAGGAGGTGGTTATTTAGAATTGCAAAAGTAGGACATGCCATGGAATATATTAGATGCATGTAACACACATCCATATTATATTATTATTATTATTATTTAAACTATTCGATCGATTTCGAACAAATTTGTACCAAACATGTCAATTAGGCCTGCATAGATGCACGAAAAAGGTTTTCAAAAAATTTGAAAATCAACCCCCTTTTTGTCCAAAACCTCCCAAAAAACAGTTATTATTATTATTATTAGTACCTAAACGAGAATTTTTAGAAAGATGCGGTTTTTTGCATATGGTAGGGTACATTAAGGGCTACAAATAAACCAAATTTTATCAAAAATCGTTAGAGCCGTTTTTGAGAAATTTTGATTTTTCTCGTTTTTTGGCCATTTTTGGGGGGTAAAACCCCTTAAAAATCAATAATTTGAAAAATGAAAATACGCCTGGAGATATTCCAGAACTACACATACATACCAAATTTCATCAAAATTGGACCGTTGGTATGGTCTCCAGCTCTGTACACATCCTAACAGACACACGGACAGACATCACCAAAAAACACTTTTTGGGTTCAGGGAGCACCAAAACAAATAATTCCACTAAAAATATGTTTGGGTTCAGGGAGCACCAACACAGATAATTCCACTAAATTTTTTTTGGGGGTTCAGGGAGCACCAAAACAAATAATTCCACTAAAAATATGTTTGGGTTCAGGGAGCACCAACACAGATAATTCCACTAAAATTTTTTTGGGGGTTCAGGGAGCACCAAAACAAATACATCCACTAAAAATTCAAATTCGAAAATTTGGACGAATAAAATACTTTCTCCATATACTACGTATAAGGTGGAGAAAGTAAAATTAAATTCATTTATTAATTGCCATCTAAAGTTCCATGCAATCTTCATGAATTTACCTAAACTCTCTCGTTCAATAAAAGTTCAAGTCCCTCCCGATTTAAACTGCGTTTGAAAAAGCACATTTTTTTTATAACGGCTAGGATAGGATGGCGAACAATAAAATGGCAAACTCTTTTACTTTCATTTAAGGTGCCTAAGGCGCATAAACACATCTGCTACAACACCTTCTATTTATGTGAAGATGACAAAAGCAGTCGAAACTGTAATCTGAATAAGTATGCTGACCTTAGTCAGTAGTAAAGATACGGTCACAGCTAGCAAATTATTCCCGGTAGAAATAATATCAGTTAAAGATTGTAGGTAGTGAATAACATAAAAAACAATTCAAATAGACGTTTGTTGTAAAAATAGTTTTGCCATTTTACTATACAAATAAGATATACCGGGTTATATTAACTTATCAATGTGGGCATCTGCCTGCTATTCATGCTTCTTGCGCTAGCTTCAAGAGTAATTCTATTTCCTGAGGCTACACAAAGAACCGTCGGACGACTGCATATAATGAAAGCTTCAAGCCATGTTGTTCATAGTCTCAAAGTCGTATACTGAAGCATGTACTGTAGTACAATTCTATGCAGATATTATTCGTGAAGAGGACGAGATGGATCCAACGTATATAAAAACAGCTAGATCAACAATTCATTACTTAAGCAAGCATAACCTAATTTAAACCGTGAATGCAGCCCACATTCTATAAGGTCTTAAATAAATTATATTTTGAAATAATAAAATAACTAGCTGACCCATGCGAATATTTCGCAAGTTAGGAGTAGGCCTAGTTACATATGAATTAATATATTGATTTAACTAAGTAAATTTCATTTTATTTGAAAGGTTGACTCCCATGTAAAAAGTAAGAAACACATCTAAAAAGACAATTTCCATCACCAATTATACTTTTCACCTCCATAAATATTGAACTATAAACAGAAAAACATAAAATTAAGTAACAGCAAAATTAAACATAACCTAATTCAATAAAGTAAATTACAACATAAACAAACCATGTTATGATAATAAAACATGTGCTGTTATAATCAGCTGATCTGAGCTATTATATCTGTTCAGTAGAACTCCAGAAAAACATGAACTGTTATAATCAGCTGTTCTGTGCTATTATATTCAGTTGATCAGTAAATATAATGTTATAGAATAGAAAATATTTTAAATTCCATTTTAAAAATATTATATGAAGGAATAGTAAAATGTTAAGGCAAATGGGCAAATATAGAGTTAATTACCTTTAATTTAACACAAACCGCATGTCAATCGGTCCTATTGGACTCCAGATATCACTTGGAATAGGCTTAAAATTTTACCCCATGTTAAATTGCCATAAGAGATTTTAATTTCCGTTTTTAGAAAATTTAGTGGGGTAATAACTGAAATCCAAGCAAAATGGGCAAATATACAGACAATTACCTTTAATTTGGTACCAATTGCGTGTATATCGGTCCAGTAAAACTCGAGATCTCACTCGGATTACAAAAAATCTTTTCAAATTAATATATAGATAATGGTTTTCTAACATATTATTTCCTTGTATGTGGCACTATAAATGAACAATTTACATATATTTAAGAATAATTTAATTTATTCATAATCTATATTTGTACAAACTAATTCATCAAAATAAAATTTCTCATCTATATATATATAAAAGCCAAATACCACTCACTCACTGACTCATAACGATTTCTCAAAAACTACTGAACGGATTGGAACCAAATTTGGTATGTAGCTTCCTCTAGGGTGCTCGCTAAGAAACAGTTTCAAAAAAATTCGAAATTTTAGGAGGGGTTTGGAGGTGTCAAAGTTACTAAATCACGATTTCTCCAAAACTATCAAACGGATTGGAATGAAATTTAGTATGTAGGTAGCTTCCTCTAGGGCCATAGGTGCTCGCTAAGAAAGGTTTTTAAAAAATCGAAATTTTAGACGGCTTTGGGGGGGGGATGAAAGTTACTAAAAAAAATCACCTAACGGATTGGAATGAAATTTGGTATGTAGCTTCCTCTAGGGCCCTAGGTGCTCACTAAGAAAGATTTTCAAACAATTCAAAATTGTAGGAGGTTTAGGGGAAGGGGGTTAAAGTTACTAAAAAAACCATCGAACGGATTAGAATGAAATTTGGTATGTACCTTCATCTAGGGCCCTTTGTGCTTGCTAAGAAAGGTTTTTTAAAAAATTTAGAAATTTTAGGGTGGTTTGGGGGGGGGTCAAAGTTACTAAAAAAAAACCCACCTAACGGATTGGAATGAAATATGGTATGTAGCTTCCTCTAGGGCCCTAGGTGCTCATTAGAAAAGATTTTCAAAAAATTCGAAATTTTAGTAGTGTTTGGGGGGGGAGGGTTGAAGTTACTTAAAAAAACCACCGAACGGATTAGAATGAAATTTGGTATGTACCTTCCTCTAGGGCCCTAGGTGCTCGCTCAGAAAAGTTTTTTTTTAAATTTCGAAATTTTAAATTCGTGCAAAGCCAGACCGGGCCAGCTAGTTTACAATATAAGCATAATTGGTTGGTTGTAAAAACTTACATATTTTTTAAAAAGTAAAATTCTTGAACTTGGTCGTGCGTTCACATTAATTTATTCCTCGAAATTAGTTTTTGTTTATCGAATTTTACTGAAAACATATTAAAACGACATAATAAAAGTACGTCTGAGTTTTCCTTCACAGAAATCTAGTCACAAATTACCACATTGAAGGGCTGAGAAGCCAAGGGGTATAAGTGTAGTGAAGTTAGTTTTGAGAAAACTCAGTTTAAAGTTAAACTGTTATAATCAAATCCAGGTAAATCCATGATCACTAAAACTAGTATATTTTTAATTGCTAGGATCTGACTAACATAATAACAAAGATTAATTTGATTTTCATACTTTTATTCTTTGCTATCAGCTTATTTGTCACTTTTACACGTTCACTGCTAAGGATGCACATGTGAGCTTAATATACAATGTATTGCACGCAAAACCCCATATTGGGTATATTTTCAATACAAAATGCATTGCGTGCTTCGCACGCCAACCCTCGTGTTGGAAGTATCTTTAATACACAGTATATTTCGTGCTTCGCACGCCAACCCCCGTGTTGGGAGAATTTTCAATACACAGAGCATTGCGTGCTTGGCATGTCAATTTTAAACCTATGTGCTATGAACGCACATATGCGTCCGCTTTAAAATATTAGTGATTATTACGTAGAAAGGTTCAAAAATAAAAAATAAAAAAAAACATGCAGTCGGGGGACTGCCGGTAGAAGTGAAAACTCCTTTAGCTTTGATCGCTCAATTTTGGCATTGCTGAGAAATGTTTTTACGAGGTCTTATTTTTAAAATATTTATAGTTATTTATCAATAAGTAACAGTTATGTTCTATTTTACATGAAATATTTATTAGATTTATGTTTAGTCCAAGAATTGTTTCTAATTATAATCCAAGGTTATAAGCTATAGCAAAAACAAACCTAACTGGTCAACATCATTTTCAATCAAAGCTAATATGCATGACGAAAAAGTGTGTAAAGATATAATTAATAGCAAATAATATAAGATCTTATTATATTAATCCTAACACCATTTTTATAATTTATCTCAGTAGCCTACTATGTTACTATTATTATTATTGCTGTAATTATTAGTAATTATTTTTTTGCTGTAACTTACTTGGAAGGTCTTTGTTGATCTCAGTCCATCCTATAATAAATATTAAAATAATGAAATATTTAAAAGAGAGCAAAATGATTATCAACTGTTCCTTTCTGAAAAACAAACTGAAAATTATATTGCAAAATGTACCAGATGGTTGCTCTACAGGTTTGTTGGAACAGCTGTAGCACATTTTTTACCTACACTAAACAGCTGATTATATTTGCTAGTACACTTGACTACTTGACAGGCTATTTAATTTATTTAGGATAGCAAGTTTTGAAAAAAAATTATTATTATATTATGTTTCTGGAATAATATTTGTAGTGATTTGTGTATTAAATTATAAATAACGTAGATTATTAATTGTTTGCATTGAAATATCACTTAAAACTTAAGTAGGCATAATCTTGTTTAAATTGTTTCAATACAATTAGTAGTTAAACATAACCAATAAATATAATATTTAATACATATACTCGCGGTGGCGGTGTCGCGATTTCATACTTTTTTCCTCACCCGCAAATGCTTTCTTACGGGGTGCTCAACGTGCCTAAAGAAGTTTTCACTTCAATAAAGTAATTTCATTTAGGCTATTAATATAAGAAATAAAAGGTCAGCTCCTACCATAGGAAATACGAAATTTGCGTAATAGTGAACGTGTTAACAGGAATTAGAGGTTATGTAATAAAACATAGGTTACAAGTAAATTACCTATGTAAAGTAAAGCGACTTGCATCACATGTATCACTTGGCTTCTAAGCTAAACAGCTCTTCTACGAAGTAGTTTTTTTCGTCACTAGATCTCAGCACATGATAGACTTAAAGTTATATTCTTTGGCCACAAACATTTTAAAGTGTTGAAGAGCCAGTTTCTGCACTTAACTCCATTATTCAAGAAATTTCACTTGCACCCCTTGGCCTCTCAGCCCATTATATGATATTACCTCAATTTAAATTACGAATAAGGTTCGAATTGCACATCTTGTCGACTGGTTTCAAACATATTTTAGAAATAACCGTCAAGCGTTTCAGATTTAGTCGGATTTTCTTGAACCGTGTACAAATTTCGTTTTAATGTGTTTCCGTGTAAATCCCTTCTTCAAAGTTGAGCTACACTTTCAAACTGTCTCAGAAGTTTACGCATTACCATATCGTTTTATTTGGCGAGTTCCCGTCGATCTTTAGATATCGTACAGATACGTTATTGAATGCTTTTAAAGTATATTCTGGTGTATTGCGAATTAATATATGGGTAGAAATAGAATGCTCCATTAGAAAAGGAACGTTTGGAAATTATAACTGTTTATTAGTGTTAACACACTGTCGCTAATGGCTTTAAGTGTTTTAATAATCATGCCCGCATTTGTGTGGAGCCGTTTTATCATTCAAATGCTTTAAGTTAATGCCATTGTCAAATAAACTCTCAAAATTCCCTACTGAAAATTGTCTAGAAAAAAAGATAAACGTATCAATTAACTAATAGAATGTATTCATAAAAACTACTAACTATAATCAATTGATCCAATTGATATTTCACTTCAAACTATAAAATATCTCGGTCACGCAGCTGAATCGTTGACGTGAGTTCAGCGAATTAAAAAAATTAAGGGGACTTGCCACGCCTATGTTACTCCATGTTAACTATATGCACATTTTCAGACTTAGGGTAATACATGTTTTAACATTTTTTTAATCATACTTTTTCCTAGTGCGCTACATGACATTTTTGTAAAATTTTATTTCTAAGTATTTTTTTTTATCTTTGCAAAAATAATTTGTAATTTATCGTTTAAAATTTTCATAAACTATTTCTTTTAGCAAAGTAGGAGGAATTTTTTGATAATCTCATGTAGCGCTCTATGAGGAGAGGAGAGGACACTATTGGTCCGATTTTCATGAAATTTGGTATGTAGGTACTAAACCCTAATATCTCCAGGCGTTTTTTTTATTTTTTGGAATTTTAAATTTTTAAGGGTTATTAACCCCTAAAAACCCATAAAAAACGACAAAAATGCAAATTTCTCAAAAACGGCTCTAACGATTTTGATCAAATTTTCAGTATTTATAGTGCTTAAGATGCCAAACAAAATGACACCACCCGCTTTTATCAAAACTTCGGCGTTTTATAACTATGGGGAAATGTTTAAAAATAAACAAGTTTATGTTGTCAATGTAGCATCGCGGCGGCGGCCGCACGGGGTAGCACCATGGTAGCGATCACGGCCAGTAATTCAAAGGTCGCGCGATCGAATCCCGCCTAGGACAATAATTTTTTTATACGATTAACGTAGGTAGAATATTATTTTTTTGTTTTGTTCTAAAAAGTAATAAATAAAATGATTGAAAACAATATTATTTTGACTACAGTAAGTTGGGAGAAAGTTTGTGTCAGTTAACTGATACCGTTTATTTCATTACGTTAACGGCTTTCAAGATATTCCACTTTAAACGTTTGTAACAGCCGCCATTTTTAAAAATTATTAAAATAAATTCTTGCTGTTTTGTGCACTTGTAAGTCGTGACATCCAAACCGCTTGCACCAAATTTTAACTCAATATCTTATCTATTTTAGGAGTTACAGTAAGTTTTTGTAAAAAAACAAAGGGCGGTTTGCGACAAAACTAAGCCGAATTCGAAAAAAGTTATTGAACATTTTCCATTTATTTCAATACAACCCACCTAGCTATTTTGTAGTCTCTACAAAGGTCTATTTTAGCACTTTGTAGTCTGTACAGTATACCCTGTCCTCAAATACCTAGTTATTTCCGTACAGTTAGAATGTGTCCTCGTGTTAGGAATGTGTTATTTACAGAAGACCAAACAGTAGCCACTTGATTCCTTTCCGGTGTATTTACTTAAGCTCTAATTAACGTCGGTTGCCATGGAAACAGGTGATATAGCTTAGTGAGCAATTTCAGTCCCTAAGGTTATGGCTGTATTTACCGTGTTACAATGATTGCTACGAACCTGTCCACGCTACTAAGCTGGCACATAATGTGTCATTTTGTGTAAAGTGTTGTTTTGTCTTAGCCCACATGCGCATGCGTTATCGATATTTTCATAAATTTACTGCGCATTTCGCTAAGGTTTGCTGATACAAAATGAAGCAATTTGTTACAAGGCAACTGAACATAGACTTTAAGCCGGGTTTACACGATGGCAATTGAGGAGACAATTGCCAGAGGACAACTTACTGGCATAAACTTATTAGCTACGTGTAAACACCTCTGGCCAATTGGCGTGCCAACTGCCCTGCCAGTTGTCCTGAAATTCGATGGTCTACAGAAGTAGACAGAGGACAATTGACTGGACGCAGCGACGCCGCCCACCACTCAATTAAGACAGTTTTCTAGACAATGGGCACCGTGTGAACGTTTTAGGGCTGTAGATCTCTAGTTTTGTGCCAGTTTGCCTTTGTCAGTCGAGACTTCTGTCTGTGTCTGCAATTGTTTATTTTAAAGTTTTCTGTTGTTTACTGGAAAACTAGGGCTTCTAAATGGAGTAATGATTTAAATTTTAAATTCGTGGAGTTATATAAGGATCATAGGTGCCTGTGGGATCAAAGAGATTAATTATATAAGAACAGAAATGCTCGCGAGACAGCACTTGCTTATTTAACTCTTCCTCCAGAACTTCGCAAGTCTCAGCGATAAATTCCCGACAAAGATCCTCACACATTACTTTCAATTCATCACGAGACACAATAGACGATGAGCACTCCGCCATTTTTCGTCACCAACTGCCGTGGCAATAGTTTCGCCGTGTGAACAAGTTCTCATTCAATTGGACTGGCCTCAGACTTTCACGCAACCGGCCCAAGACAACTGGCCCCGACAATTAATTGTCTCTTCAATTGGCATCGTGTAAACCCGGCTTAAGGAAAATATGGAAAGCAGACATATACAGTGTGTTGAAGTCCCTTTAACACTTTCATCATTTGTATTGTTGAAAATATATCCGCAAAACGTTTTTGTGTTGCACAACAGCAAATTGTTTTACATATCTGACCCTCTATGATTTTTGGGGGCTTGGGGAGGGAATGTGGGTTAACAATTTTAAATGTAAACGTAGGTCATGAAGACCATTTGTAAAGCTTATTAAATTTCTGGAAAATAATATTTTGTATTATAACTTCGATGAGGTTACAGTGTAACACATGTAACAATTTAAGCCAGGTAGTTCAGAATATGTATCTGTCATTGAAATACACAAAGATGTATCAAGTGTGTTTAATGCCAGAACATTACAATAGTGCTAAGCGTATAGTGTAGTAGTGTTTAGAAAATCTTTATTAAATCTAACTAAGGAGCTATTCTGTCTGTAAGATTTTTAAATTTTATTTGAATTTTTTAA
>JAGFPH010002306.1:0-12979 GCA_018207615.1 Philaenus spumarius | reverse complement strand
TTTTTTGTAGAAAAAAGTCCACATAATTCATATCATATGCAACTAACAAATTGTTATCCAAATTTTAAAAGTTATTAGATCAGGAAGCACAAAATGGTTAATAACGGAAGCAAAATATCCAACTTTATGCCTATATAAAAAATAGCAATTTTTTTCAAAATAAACAAAAGTTTTGTAATTTATTTCACAGTAGAAGTGTATAAAAATATATATCAATTTCAAAAATGTTTTTAGAAGAAAAAAGTTTTTATTGTCTACTTTATTGTCTACTTTTTATTGTCTACTTGGACAATGGGGTACCGGAATCTCGGAACGTAATATACATGAAATCTAAATCAATTTAACGTAACACTACTGAAACTTCATATTTTTCTCTTCAAAACTATATAAATATCATTAACAGATATATAGAGTGCAGAATAAGCTTTCTCATTGTTGGAAAACTGTCCAAGGGTTTATAAAACAAATCATATCTAAGAAACTATGAGCGTGATGAATGATTTGGAGGCAGTGGGATCACTGAAATCTAAAGGAATCTAATGTCATCGTTATATATTTCTCAAAACAAGACAGTTAAAAGTTATGCGCCTTCAAAAGAACGTTTTTTAGTAATTTCCTTGTAGATGACTACAGTTTTGCAACGTTAATTAAATATGTAAATATATGTTTAGGACATAATTGTAAATACAAACGTTGAAGTTTAAATGATTTCCTTTCCAACAGTACTAGTTGTAATGAGATTGGATGTCTTTTAGTGGTTGAAATACTCGGAACACGACTGATACTGTTGGAGTAGGGTTATGATTAATAAGATATTATTAGACCTAATACACAATAGAGATATTTTTTTATATATTAGTAGGATACGAAAATAATACATTTTCGCTTGTTTAGAAAGAGCTGACTATGGAATAATTAGCTGATCGGGATCCTTCTGAGAGCGATAACCTTGAGGTCAGGGAAAGGAAATACGTTGTGACAAATCAACATTGATTTTTTATCAAATAAAACTCCCTCCATTGTGGAATCCAAATTTAAATAGATTTATCGTTGCAATAAAATACAAAGTCCTCGTCACGCAGGCCACTGACAGTTATTTATAGTTAAACCCATGATTTGATTGTATTTTTGAAAACATATACTGTATCAAAAAAAGACTTGCTAACTAACCGCAGTATCTTGAATTCTAATTATTACGTTTACAAACGCATCAAATATATTAATAACAATAATATTTTACATTATCAGAATAAAATTGCTTACAGTCACAATGGGACAACGGCCGTTTTTCCTATTCATAATTTATCTAGTGCTAGATGCGACTAGTTTTCTCTTTTGTCACTAGTTAAAAAAAATATAGGCCTGTAAAACTTAACATTAAACTACATTTTAATTTCGGCGCTTAGTAGGCCCACTGTCACTACGAATACTGTCTACCTGTATTGGTGGTTGGTGGTAGGAGGGAGGGGTTCATCTCTAGCTAGGCTGGCTATTATTGTGTAGATATTATTTTATATATTACTGGAAGAAAACCCTGCGTTGAAAAGAACCCCGTTGAACCTTCTCTACACATAATCATGTTATATTTTCTTTATAATAAAGGTATAGGATTAATAATAACCCCAAAGCTAAGATGTTAAATAATGTTAAAAGTTCAAATCAAATTATTTCGTATATTTATAACAGCAGTTAATAATGGTTAAAAGAACCAGCAATTCTCAGGTCTACACTTTAAAACCCTAACCTAAAAGCTAGATGTACAAAAATAATTGCTTCAAATTTTGAAATCAGCTGTTAATGGAAATATTGAAGCATACAGCTATGTTATCTATTATTTTATTCAATTGGTTGCTACGGTAATAAATGTAAATACATGTGTTGGTTCATCAGTCTAGGCCTAACCTAAGATTGTTTCCGACTAAATTTACAAATATTGAAATGAAAAAATAATGTTTTTATCAAAATTAATTATAGCCTATGTTACTCAGGGATGGTGTAGCTTTTTATTAGTAAACCTATTGTTTCAATTGGTTCAGTATTTCCAGAGATTACCCCCTACATACAAACAAACAAATTTTACATCTTTATAATATTAGGATAGATAAAACACATGTGGCATACACTCAATAAAATAGTTCTTCAATAAGATACAAATGGGGAGTTCGATGCCTACGAGGGCAGAGTCCTAGTGATTGAGGATAAAAAATCTTGATACAAATCCTTTTAATTTAAAGCTTAGTTGAGCTCACTAAAGATTCCTTAAGGAATTAAGAAGTAAAATTTGTAATAATTATAAAAGATACTAGTAACTATTACTACTTTTCCTTCTTCGACGCTTTTACGGACTACTGGACGGGAAAACAAATAAATATTTTATCAAACGAAATATAAATTCCATTGTAGGCCTATTCATTTAACATCAGATAATAGCAAATGACAGTAGAAGCACTTAAGCGTCTGTATGGTCTTTGTTATAAATAGCTCTGCTCTGTAGATGAATTTCTTGTTAGGAAATTCATATTTTAATGGATGTTGTACGTATATTATTTATGAGTTCTTCTAGTTTAAATTGATTATTGCTAATACTCGTTTCAAAGTAAATAATTGTTTCAAAATTTCAAATCAGCTGTTAATGGAAATATTGAAGCATACAGCTATATTATCTATTATTTTATTCAATTGGTTGCTATGATAATAAATGTAAATGCATGTGTTGGTTTATCATTCTAGGCCTAACCTAAGATTTTTTTCCCAACTTTATTTACAAATATTGAAATGAAAAATGTTTTTATCAAAATGAATTATAGCCCGTGTTACTCAGGGATAGTATATCTTTTTATTGGTCAAACTATTTTTTTTTTCAATCGGTTCAGCAGTTCCAGAGTTTACACTCCCTACTGAAACAAATCTTTCAGTTCAGTTTCAGAATCTTTATATTTTAATAAAATTAGTAAAAGTTAAACTGCTTGTTGTACGCTGAACAACTAGTGAAGAGTGAGGACAATAGACATGAATTACTCTGGTCACTGACAAAACTTAACAAGCATGGGGTGATAGTTAGAATTTTACATCTCAGCTGTCGTTTTATTCTAATGCAAAAATTTTAAATATCCAAATTTCCATGAAAATGTACTATTCCCTTAAAATATATGTGTGTATTAGCTAGTAGTTATTAGCATTAAGATATGATCATTAATTGGTGAGTATTCCCGCAGCAAAGTTGATTAAAAATTTCAATATTAAAGAAAGTCAGAAAACAAATATTACACTGAGTAGTATAATTAAAAACAAAAACAAAGTATTCTTGTCGAAATTTTGATTAACCAAGTATGTTTAAAGTTATTAATCAAAAAAGTATAAAAAAATTCAAATTGAAGAAAAATTGTAAAGGGGGGTTTTCTGAAGGAGAAAGTAATAAATCAATAATAATTATGTAATAAAATGTACTTAGGAAATGTTCAGTAATAAGAAATAATTAGATTTAGTTGCTTTACACAATGGAAAGGTGTGAAATCATACAAGTGGAATAACTTAAGAACTAAGCCGCGTAGAAATGTGATTGACATTCGTATATGCGTCATGAACTATAAACTACGATCTGTGAAAGTTTGAATGTTGAAAAGATAGTGGTTTGGGAGATGTGAACATTTTGGAAAAAATTGACAGTAATGGGCAGTTTGTCATGTCCGAACGAAAAGTCTGGTGGTCAGCTTCGGTGGACGTCACGTGACGCGGAGGGATACGAGTGTTGAATTGAAATGTTGTAGAATTGGTTCCAAAAGTGACAATTTAAAAGTATAAACTGTAAAAATCTTTAAATAAACTAAAAACTAATCGATATATAAAAAGACTTTGGTGTAAAATAAAAAATTTAAGAATCACTAATTTGTTACACGAGTTCGCAAAATGTACATCGGCCGGGCGGGCATAAGTATGGCAGCTCAAGTGGAGAATTGTTTAAGACAGTATACGGTCTACATCACTTTGTATCGAATTGTGCTAAAATTTTGCCCTAAGTAAGGGAATAGAATTGAGTCTTAGTTTTCTTTAAAGTAGGCTACTTCGTAATTCACGACAACGGAACGATCCTGAGGGTTAGCGGAGGTCTTGGAAGAAATCGAAGGGATCGAGGAACGAAACCCATACTTTCACCACACTTTCCGTGAACATTCAGGAAGACTTGGAAGGACGCACAAAAGACGTCTCAAGGTATCCAGAGTCGATTATTATTATTTTTATTATTGTTTTTCTTGTATGTATTTTTTATTTAAAAAAAAAGAAACTTTGCTTAATTCATGTAACTACTTGGGTAAAAATTAAACTAAAACTTTTTCTAAGACTAATTAATAATAGTAAATATTTTAAAAATTATAAATAATAAAATAAAATTGTATACCGCGGGATACTCACCTTTTCTCATTTAGAATTTTAAATTTTGTACGTATTATGTGCAGCCTAGTATTCAATTGTGTCAAGAATTATTGTATATACTTATGAAAAGAGACTATTCAAATTTTGTTATAAATTATTGGAGAAGAGTTGAATTTTCTTTTATGTTAAATAAATGTTAAATATCAAGGAGATATTATTTGTTACTCAGAAAACGAGAATATTATTGAAAAATTAACCTTTGGGTATTTCCAAATGTATAGTGTGTAAATTGCTAAAATAAATAAAATTAGCAAAAATAAAAGAAGTAATTTGAATGTCTTCAATACAAATAAGATCAAGTGCTCAGATCTTATGCATAAAACTTTATTTCCAGTAAATCGTTGTTTTGATTGTGAAACAAAGACACGCCCTGTAGAAAGGGAGTTCAAAGTAATTGAAAAAGAGAACATTATACTTTCTGAGCTAAAGCCGGTAGGACTAAAAAGAATTACATTTTTTATATACAAATATATATATACTTAAAAAGAATCAGAGCCCCAACCGCCAGAAGAAACAGCTGACCTACAGAGCTGTGGGGAAGAAGAATAATTCGCCCATTAAATATATTTGTGTTTATTTATGTGTATGTTAGAGTAAGGAAAATAGTGATAAGAAGTGGAAAATATTTAGTAAAATTTATGCAATTTAGATACATCAAATTTGCGTAAATAAGCAAGGAATTTGATCGGTAAAGAAGTTAGGGTAGAGTAGGTCAGTGATCGTTCAAACGGAAGGGGTTCTTGGAGCGAGTTCGCCTGGACCGTTTCACTACGTACAAGCAACCAAAACAAACGAATTTTACCTCTTTATAATATTAGTATAGACCAGCTGCATTGTCCCAACTGAATGACTGATATAGGATCAACGCAGAGATAAAAACTACTTAAGTCACAAATACAAAAATTTAAATTCCTTATGGCGTTGTGATGCAAACTAATAAAGGTGTTTAGATAATGTCTATTTTATAGCGTGAACATTCTGAAAATGCAGGGTGTTTACTTTCAGCCCTATATCAGATAAAACAGCTGTTCGGATCAACAGCTTAGCAACACATGTTTGTTTACATTCATTACAATAGCAACCAATTTAGCAAATTTAGAATCAGTTCATTGCTATTCATAACTAACAGCCTTTTTCGGTTAGATAACAAACTAAAAGCAAACACAAACAAAAATCTACGGAACATGCTTACTGTAATATAATTAAATTCAAACATCCGTTGTTACATATTATAATAAATAAAACAGCTGATTTGGATCAAAAACTTAACACGATTTTAGGACAGGCCTACAATGAACCACAGCTCGTTTGTTTTCAACCACCTAATTCTTTATTGCCCAGAGAGGTATTTGGGCAATACCGTACCCGGGGATTGTGCCCGCCTTGCGAATTATGTACAACCATCATGGCAATATAGATGGGGATTAGTACAAGAATTTAATTACTACGCATATGTCCGAGGAAATTTATTAAGTTGTTTGTATAAATATAACTAGGGACTCTGCCCTTGGACACTTTGCGTCCCAACCCCGCCTCGGCCTTCGGCTTCAGATGGCTGCGTCGCTTCGCTCGCAGTTCTAAAATTCGCAAGAGAATCTCGTTAATCTTTGGCTCGTTTGTAAAATCATGGAACCAGGCTTAAATAATTACAAGATTATTATAACCTCAAATACATGCTTTAGAGGATTTCATTACGATTTTAGTCCTAGTTCTACTATCTTCTGTCAACTAAAGTTTTGAAACCACGCCTAAATATAGTAAACATTATTGGAGGATTAACACAACCTCAATACTATATTTCAGAAATGAGCCAGGCCTATATTACAAAATTGACTATTAGAATTTATCAATCTTTGCCAAGTTTACCTTTTTTTTTGACAAAATAAATTGTTAAATCAGGCCCAATTTATTCTAATTACAACGTGCTAAAAACAGTATAAATTAGCTTGTTTTTTAACAGTAAGTACCAGGAGACCGTGCTAAAGCTCGATTATAAAGCAGGGCCTAGTTCGCTCACGTCAATAACTATTATTGCAAATTTCCGTGAATTTCGTTTAGGTTAGGCCTATAACATTAAACAACTAAATAAAGGGTATGTTTATTTAGCAGAAGTATTCGTTGCCATGGTAACTATAAATTGATACAACATTAGGCTTACCTCTAATAAAATACAGTTTAAAAGAAAACAGATGATTATTGTAATGGCATTGAAAACATTTGCATCAGCTGTGCTTCGTTTAAAAGAAAACAGATGATTATTGTAATGACATTGAAAACATTTGCATCAGCTGTGCTTTGTATTGTTTAAAATGGACAAATTTCACTTTTTAATTTAATAAAAAGACGTAGAAAACGAATTTTCCCAGACTGTTGACCATTTCCAATCGATTTCTCGTGGCCAAAAGCCCCATATAAAATCAAAAAATCAAAAATCCTTAGACGGAGATTCCAGATCCATTTAGCAGACAGACAATTATCTCTCGCTTTAGAAGATAAGATTAAAAACTATCCAACAGCTGGTAAAACAGTATAAATTGGCTTGTTTATAAACAGCTGCTTTGATCGCTTTATTTACTATTTCGTTGTTATTTTTCAACCATAAGACCCTATGTTAAAAATTTTCAACTTTTAAATTAGATTTTCTCAAAAAATTGCGTTTTTACACGAAATACACTGTATGGGTGTACTTAAAAATCGAAACTATACCTAAATACAAAATGTCTTTGAATTCGTTAGAGCCGTTTTCGAGATCCACTACAGATACAAAGATAGATACAAGAATTGCTCATATAAAGTAATATTATGTATTTTTTAGTTGTCTGAGTGCCTGTAGTATTGCTGCATGTATGAATGTAAAAATGTACGTCTGATTGTATTGGTGTGTATGTATAAACATAATGTAGTTTATATCAGATTTTTATAGATTTTAACATCTAAAAAACAATTTTGCCAACCTGGCAGACTTTCTTTTAAGACCATTGCTTGTAGGCCTAGTGCTGTAAAATGTACAATACAAATGTATAATGTAATTATACAAAAAATATAAATGTTGAAAATACGCACATTTTGTAATATTAAGGATATTTACGTTAAACAGTTTACCACATTTTAATAAAGCATTTTTTTATTATTATAAATATTTGGAATGACGATAGCGACAATGTCTACCTGTCTTGTAGGGTATACAGGTGAGTGCTTCATTTCCCAATTGCAATCAAATACATTCAAGTCAAGCGGAATAAAGTATTTTATTGGACGTCTTTACAAAGAAACTTGCTCTACTCGTCCACTACGATCCAATAAAGAACGAATACAACACGACTAGTAAACGTTTGGAGCAACTGTATATTTTAGCATGCTTCTAAATAAGCATTTATTCGACTATGTATTGATAAGACCGTTACTCATTACAACTTTACTAAGCCAAAGGTAATACTTAGCCTATCTGTTTCAAATTTTACCATTTTTAGCGATACTTATTGGTTTGACTGGTAGAACAACGTTGGGAACAAAGCGTAGACAACAATTCATATTCAAGACCAACCAATTGTGTTGGACGCTGTGTTACTATTATCCTTTGTTCAATAGTTTTGACAGGTATACCGTTCGATATAAAACTATAAGGACTACACAAATTTACCCTTAACATTTTTCATGAGTCATTCTCATTTACAATTTTTAAACTGCCGCCATTTTGAAACGGATTACTGGAGCAAGTTGATTAGTTTTGTATGACTGGGTCTTTACGTTCTCAAGTAACGGGCAAAATTTTTACTCTATCAGTTCAGCCGTTTTACGGATGTATATTAATTAGAAAACAAATCAAATTGGCGGATAGCTAATAGAAGAATCGTTTCCGTGTACACGGTGTTCGTAAAGTCCCTTTAACCACATTCTATTATTTGTGGTACTGAAAGTAAGTTAACATATGTTGTATATATTTTGTGTTGCATAACAGGACAAATTTGTTTGACATATCTCACCGTCCGTAAAGGTACTGAGAGTTTATGCCCTAGCTAGAGCGTAGAATAGGGTGATCTAACCTCCTCTCCAGTGTACATTTTTTATATTTTGATGCTTCAATCTCATGATTGAGCAAGGTTTGTAAAGGAAGAATAAATTCATTTCATTTCTATATCTTCTAAGTAGTATCAATTTTTAAATATTTTTTATTGGTCATATTTGTTTTGATCTATAGGTCAGAGAATTCCCTCATTTTTTAGCCATCTCCAACTAATATGGGCGTTAACTCGCATCTACAAAACCTTACTTGTTTCATGTATGCCTTAGAAGCATTTTATTGGTTTTTATTAATAGCGTTGTATTTAAATACACAACAAAAATATCTTTGCTTTGTTGTAGTCTCTTCTATTATTGTTATGCACAAGGATTGTGATTAATTTGTTTTTTTTTTTTTGCACTTTAAGGCTAATGAAGACGGGACCTACAGTTTTACGTGGAATACGAACCACAGCCAATGATGACTGTTTTGAAACCATTTAGAAAATTATTCGGCGTCAATGAGAATTGAACCCGGAACTTTTCCATTGGTGGTTGCCATGACGATTGATAAAGCTTTCAAGCCTTAACAACCACGGCCATCGTGGCTTGCAGGATTGTGATTAACTCTCAGATTCAAGATTGACAATTCTCAAAATGAATGTTAACAAATAAATCATTTCAGTTCTAGCAACAAAATGAAGTTAATCAAATTATATATTTCTTAGTCTTGTAAGACGTCACTCCTTGCCGTTTGCAGGCAATATGGATAGTTTGGAGGTCACTTTAAATGAATAAAAAAAAACAATGTTTATTATGAAATTTGTTTTTAAATAAATACTTTTTTAATGAAATTTATTACTTCTTTGACTTTGTATAAATAACAACTGATGGTGTAAATATATACGTGATTGTGTACTATAATAATGGATTTGAAGGCCCGGATTTACCGATGATCACCGATAATGGTCCCTAGAACACGTTTTGGGGTGTCATTATAATTTTGTTCATAAATAAATATGTATATATGTGTTCGCCCTGTAACGACCACATTTTACGATAGATTTTTTCCTCTACCACAAGTCCCTCACGTGTTTTATCAAGTGTTGTTTTGTGTTTTTTTATTTACAAAAACATATCCCTGGTTCAATGCTTTTGCCTGGTTCAAGCGGAGATTATATAATACTAGCTGACCCGTACGGCGTTGCCCGTGGTGGTTGGTATTTTCAGTCTTTTTAACGTAATTGTATTATTTTTAAGTGTTCAGTCAGTGAGTGGTATTTGGCTTATATATATATAGAGAGAGAGAGAGATCTTAAATAATAAAAGAACTATTGTAATAATTATAAAATATATGCAATTATGATTTTAGTAACTTTGATCCCCCCAAACCCCTCCTAAAATTTCGAAATTTTTCATACCCTTTCTTAGTGAGCACCTATGGCCCTAGAGGAAGCTACATACCAAATTTCATTCCAATCTGTTCGGTTATTTTGGAGAAATCTTGATTTAGTCATTTTTACCCCCAAAACCCCCCTAAAATTTCCAATTTTTCAAAACCCTTTTTTAGTGAACACTTATGGCCCTAGAGGAAGCTACATACCAAATTGCATTCGAATCCGTTTGGTAGTTTTGAATAAATCGTGATTTAATAACTTTGATCCACAAAACTCCCCCTAAAATGTCGAATTTTTTCAAACCCTTTATTAGTAACCACCTAAGGCCCTAGGGGAAGCTGCATACCAAATTTCATTTCAATCCGTTCGGTAGTTTTTGAGAAATCGTGATGAGTGAGTGAGTCAGTCAGTGAGTGAGTGAGTGGTATTTCGCTTTTATATATATAGATATTTTTAAAAAACTACCTCTACATTTTCCCACAAAAAATACGACTTGCACGAAAACCCAGTAGAAAAGCTGGTTAAAGTTATAACATGAAGCAATAAATAACGTACAAAATACTTTACTGTGGAAAACAGCGCGTCATTTGTTTCTAAACGGAAGCTTACGTAATATACAATTGAAGGCGGGTTGTTTTATGCCAGTGCATAAAAAAAATGTATCTAAGTTAGACAAATAAGCCTAGTGGAAACTTGCAGGAATATGCAGCCTCTTCAACGACCTTCTCCATGTTCTAGTTTCCATTTTATTTATAAAACCCACAGTCAAGGAAGTTTTCGGGGTGGGGGGGGGGGGGGTCAGGTTTAAACGGAGATTTAAATTTAAACCCTTTTAACACGTTCATTGCTAAGGACACAAATGTGAGCTTGACACTGAACACTATGAGAAGCGGCCGACGCACAGTGCATTGAACGCCAACCCCATATTGGTGAGTATTTTCAATACACAATGCATTGCCTGCTTCGCATGCCAACCCCCGTATTGGAAGTATTTTCAATACACAGAGCATTGCGTGCTTCGCACGCCAACTCCGGTATTGGGAAAATTTGCATACACAGAACATTGCGTGCTTCGCACGCCAACCCCCGTATTTGGAGAATTTTCAATACACAATGCATTGCGTGCTTTGCACGCCAACCCCCGTATTGGAAGAGTTTTCAATACACAAAGCATTGCGTGCTTCGCACGCCAATCCCCGTGTTGGGAGTATTTTCAATACACAATACATTGCGTTTTTTGTTAGAGTAAAGTATTTTTGTTGAACCTTCATAGTTTTCTTATTTAATAGATCAGATCAAGCTCAGAAGAGAGTAAGGCTGTAACCTACTGCGTCCATGTTCATTGTACTTTGTAGTTTTTAATCAAGTAAATCTAAATATCAGTATGCATGCAATGCACAATGATGTAAAATATGTTGCTGGATCCTCTGTTGTGTTGTCTATTTCATAATTTAATTTGCACTTTTTAAACCTAGTATTAATTTTTACTACTAAATTTCGGGGGGGGGGGTTGACCCCCTACCCCCATCCCAAACCCCTGGCTATTGCCTTGCCCACTGTTTCATTTCCGAACAGACGGCTCAGCCTCACCAGAGTCGGTTGTGGGACGATCAATAGTTAATTTGTTATGAAATTAAATATTGTTTCATCTCGTTTGAAATGATGACGGTCATAATTAGTTTTCAATCTAATATAAAAATAATTAGATTTACAATTCATCAACTTGAGCAAACACAGTCCAATATCAATCGTGTATGCATCAACGCTCCGCAGCAATGAATAAATTGAGACTTCGCCGTATCCACTTGGCACTGTGTGAAGGATAGTGTTTGCATTTAGGAGTAAGACTGTGTATGACCCCCCAATGTTGTATTACTTGTAAACCAACTTCGTTTGCACAAATACAGTACAAATGCTACACGTTAAACTGGACCCTACAGTCAAAACCAATTGATATTCTATGCAACTTAAGTGTCGCGAACGAAACTTTTCCCGAACTGTAGAAACCCACAAACCCGAATTAAAATAATTCGACCACGCGGCTGAACAGCTGACATGAGTCGAGCAAATTTCCAAAATTAAGTTTATAGGCCTATGTTTTAGGGTTTCAACCGACAATTTGGGAAATAGGTCTATTCACGACGGTGCTGAATAGCTGCAAAATGGTTCGCACGCCATTCCGCATATTGGGAGTATCTTCAATGCACAATGCATTGCGTGCTTCGCACGCCATTCCGCATGTTGGGAGTATCTTCAACACAAAAAGCATTGCGTGCCTCGCACGCCAACTCCCGTATTGGGAGTATCTTCAATACACAATGCATTGCTTTGACGTGAGTTGAGCAAATTGCCAAAATTAAGTTTATAGGCCTATGTTTTAGGGTTTCAACCGACAATTTGGGAAATATGTTTATTCACGACGGTGTTGAATAGCTGCAAAATGGTTCGCACGCCATTCCGCATATTGGGAGTGTCTTCAATACAGAATGCATTGCGTGCTTCGCACGCCATTCCGCATGTTGGGAGTATCTTCAATACACAAAGCATTGCGTGCCTCGCACGCCAACTCCCGTATTGGGAGTATCTTCAATACACAATGCATGCTTTGACGTGAGTTGAGCAAATTTCCAAATTTAAGTTTATATTCCTATGTTTTAGGGTTTCAATCAACAATTTGGGAAATAGGTCTATTCACGACGGTGCTGAATAGCTGGAATATGCTTCGCACGCCATTCCGCATATTGGGCGTATCTTCAACATACAATGCATTGCGTGATTCGCACGCCATTTCGAATTTTGGGAGTATCTTCATCACACCAAACATTGCGTGCTTCGCACGCCAACCTTACGGTAAAATCCACCACATGGCTTTGAACCGGGTACTTTTATGGTATATTTGACATACATGTCGTGTTAATTTATTTGTATAAACCTGAATACATTGTTTTTCTCTTTATGTTTTTTTTATTTTCTGTATTCGTTTTTATATTTTTTTATTACCTTTCTAATAATTGTGTAATTTTGTGTCTCTTTTTGTATCCAGGTTTAGAATTGCCAATGCTGAAGGTATTTCAAAAACACAATAACGCTAAATGTGTTTTTAAAGCACTACAAATCCTTTCTTAGTTGGTACCCTGAACATTTTAAGGTTC
>JAGFPH010002305.1:176300-198870 GCA_018207615.1 Philaenus spumarius | reverse complement strand
GAACAATAATTTTAGGTTAGGCCTAGACTGATAAACGAACATTTTATGTTTATTGAATGTATTTCAACGCTTGATTATAATATCTGTATTACGCAGGACGGAACCGATCGTCTTTTAATTTAAATTGATTTACCAAAACACATGTTTCTTGAATGTATTTACATTCATTGCCATAGCAACCAATTTGGTAACGCTTTTTCGTTACTCGTATTTTATATTTGTCTTTGCCATAGCATCCAATTAATAACTCTTTTTTATTCGTTACGCATTACATTTTCTATTTGTTAATTCCAACCGCAACCCGCGTTAAGGAACTTTGTTCCAATAAATTTCACATGTTTAGCTTTTGCTTAATTTAGCTAAACATTTCCGATTGTAAACAAGTCATCTTCAGTAGCGAAATCAACGCCTTTCTTGTACTTAGTCTATTCTAGGGTTCTCCAATTCATTATGTTTGAGGCCGCATGTTAAATTTTCTCTGATTTCAATTGTAAAATGTAATTATCTCTCTATTAAATAAAAAAAACTCCTGTCATTCTTGCAAAAACGCTAGGATGCTACTACGCGTGCTTCGGGATCCAGGTCACAGTTACCCCGATCCAAGTGCCTCTGGCATATTTATAAGCATTACAAAATGGCGACCAAAACTCAACTTTCATGTCTTTTCGAGTTGAAGAAATGAAAGCTCAAGGAGAAAATAAATAAATAACGTTATAATTGAAAAATACATAAGTAAATACAATCATTAAATAATAAAATATATATATTTTCTTAAAAGTATAACCTTAAAGTCAAGAAAAAAATAATTCGACCACGCAGCTGAACCGCTGACGTGAGTTGAGCGAATTTCCAAAATTAAGTTTACGAATAGCTGCCTCTGTGTACGAAATATATTAGTGGATTTTGTTTGCACCTAAGCCTCCAGCTTCGACTTACACGTAGCATCTTAATACGGAGGTTGGCGTGCGAAGCACGCAATGCATTGTGTATTGAAAATACTCATAATACGGAGGTTGGAGTGCGAAGCAAGCAATGCGTTGTGTACTGAAAATACTTTCAATACGGTGGTTGGCGTGCGAAGCAAACAATGCACTGTGTATTGAAATTACTCCCAATAAGGGGGTTGGCGTGTGAAGCACGCAATGCATTTTGTATTGAAAATACTCCCAATAAGGGGGTTGGAGTGCGAATTCTGTAGTATATATGGTTAATATTTTTTATTTGTGGAATCCAAGTCCTATCGAAATTATATTAATTTATATTTTACAGATTTAATATGCTCTGAATAATCTCCTCCTCAATCTACTCAATCCGTTTACTGAAACAAAAGTTGTTTTTGTCTCAAGGGAGGAACGTATCACTTTGTTGCCCCGTAAAGAAATGTGAGCGCAGCGACGGCGGTGATTGTCTTGACGGCGACTACAATACTTTCTTCCCGTAAGATTCACAACATTTTCCCTTCAACTACAGTTTTAGTAAATAGTTTGCATTTACTATGCAAGAACTTCATTAAAACATGGACATTCATATTTACAAAAACAATTGAGTTTATTGCCAAAGAATACACAGATGCGGCAATGTTCTTCGATGCATTGTTCTTTCAGCAACTGTTACTAACATGATTTAGCGGGCGAAAAAGTGCCCATATAAAAGCATTTAATAGACTTTTATACAGGCGGAAGGACGGTAAATTAAGATCAATGCTTTTTATGTGGAAACTTTTCCACCCAAGGATGATAAGTTGTTCTTTCTACCATATTAAGAGACAGAAAAGAACTCTTAAAGTAACAGCTGGGGGAAAAATCTGTAACCTACAATTAAAACTTCAATTTGGCAACTCCGTTAAAATATCAGACTCAACAATAATGTGTTTGCATATGCATCGCCGCGAGCATAAAAGGGAGCGAGTGGCGAAACTGCGACTCGCAGTGGGTGTTTTTCGAGCAAAAGCCCTCTAGATTTGTAAGCACTCAAAACAGTTGTTCAGAGTCTCGGTGCAGTGCCAACAAGATGAGAAGATAAAACATTTGTTGTTCCATTCTATATGTTACTGTATTGAAACGAAAACTAAGAATACTTAGCTTTATAAATTGACACACGAAAATCAGTATCGCAGAAACTACAGCTGCGAGATTGAATTATGTTTTAAAACTTTTGTTATGTGTAGCTTTTGAAATATCAAAAAGAAAACATCATGTCATCTAAATTTAAGGCTCGGCAGGAGTGAAAAAATATTTCTGAGTTGACCTCAGCTTTCCATGTGGCAGGGGTGTACTCCGCCAGGGCTATCTGGTACTCCGCTAGCTTTGAGTTAGCTAGTTTTTCATTCTTCCGCTAGCAAATATAGGGCAGCTTCATAAAGGCGGAAACTATAGATGGTTACAGACGTACCCCTGACTGTAAACGTACTGAGATGCGTGACAATTTATGGGAGTATGTGTTATTAAAACGTTGAACATAAACGGATATATTATTTTTCTAGTATTCCTCCGCGAGCAACAAGTTGATGTGATAACCACCAGAGTGCAGGCTAAACCACTCGAGTAGGAACACAAATTTGGCGCGTACATGCTTCTACAAAACGTGGATGTTTTCGTCATGACTTATCCAAAATTATTGAAATTACTTTTATTTGAAAGGCATTTAAACTTCGAATGTGGTAATTTTTTTACATTTTTGATATTTGCATTATTGAATAAGAAAAAAATCGCAAACTTTGGTTTTCAGTTGAGTCAAAGAACGAATTTAGATAAAACAATTTTTTAAACTAAATGATATCCACATTCGGAATGTCTTAACCATTAAAATGGCATATTCAAAATAACTTTCTGATCACTATTACTAGAGTAATTTTATTACCCGTTTAACATTGCTCTAATGAGTGTGTAAATTCAAGATGTTGGCTGCGTCTGCCGGGCATTAACCATCTAGAGCGAGGGAATTCAACATTTCATAATCAAAGAAAGACGTGAAGAAAGACGTGAAGAAAGACGTAACAAACGTTAAAAAGAAATCTATCACTTTACTCACTTGCGTAGGTATTTCACCCGACACGGACACAGTAAGTACATAAAGCTATAACAATCAAACAACGGCATGCGATTTTAGAAACAATACAAAAGGTCTTAATGCTACTGGCGTTAGCTTACCACAGTCTGGACTGGAGAGGTGAATGTACGCGACGACATAACTCAAATAACACGCGACCGATAGCGGTTAGTGGTGAAGTAAAGGTAGACGTGACGATGTTTATCAAATACCATCAATTTTGTCAATGCCAGTATAAAACTAGTCTCTGATTGGTAGAACTGATACGGCGTCGATTACTTTTTATTGTTATTTGTGCAAATATAGCCTACAACTTTGGTAACAAGTAACATTCTTATAAATAAATACTAGCTGACCCGTACGGCGTTGCCCGTGGTGGTTGGTATTTTCAGTCTTTTTAACGTAATTGTATTCTTTTTAAGTGTTCAGTCAGTGAGTGGTATTTGGCTTTTATATATATAGATCTTAAATAATAAAAGCACTATTGTCATAATAATAAAAGATCTGAAATTATGATTTTAGTAACTTTGATCCCCCCAAACCCCTCCTAAAATTTCGAAATTTTTCATACCCTTTCTTAGTGAGCACCTATGGCCCTAGAGGAAGCTACATACCAAATTTCATTCCAATCCGTTCGGTAGTTTTGAAGAAATCGTGATTTAATAACTTTGATCCCCCCAAACCCCCCTAAAATTTCGAATTTTTTAAACCCTTTCTTAGTGAGCACCTATGGCCCTAGAGGAAGCTACATACCAAATTTCATTTCAATCCGTTCGGTAGTTTTTGAGAAATCGTGATGAGTGAGTGAGTGGTATTTCGCTTTTATATATATAGATTGAGCTTGACTTGTGAGAAGATATATTGATAGGATAAAACTTGAACGCAGAATCTCACAATAGTTCATTAACTCAACGCGTTTCAACGATAGAGTCGCCATTTTCGGTGATGCACGAGCTGCAACAATCAAACTGTAAGTAATAATCAAACGTAGCTCAGAACAAGGAAATAAGTTCTTTTACTATTTTAAATAGTATTTTACTAAGTTAAATGAACAATTTCATTCTTTCCATGATGTGTGCATTGGATAAGGAATTGAAAACTAATTTTTTTAATAACTTTAGGAAGTACTTCGACGGTATTTTGGAATGTCTGTAGTTTTTGATAGAGGCAACATGAAGGATCACATGATGGGGGTTTGTATTTGATCATAAGTTGCCCCCATTACCCCCTTTAGAATAAGGGGGCGAAATGTTTAATCACCTAAAAAAGTTAAAGAAATTTTATAATAGGTATGATAAAAGTCTCACATTGATATATCAGGCCGTTTAAATTATATGTATCAACAGATAACTTATTATCTGTTTTTTCTTCCCCCGAAAAAAAGCGCAATAAAGAAAAATTCTTCTCTACTTTGATAAAAAATAATCCGGGTTAGTATAAATTTTTCATTTATAGTTTAATGAGAAAGCAAGCAGGTAACATGAGCTCTTGGTATACAGCTCTCTGAACTCCTTTCTGTAAATTTACCGTTTAACTTGTTGTAGATTAAAATCTATCAACTATGCAAAACATTTTAATTCTTTAAATGTGAAATTTGTATGAATTGTTAAGCCGTATAGAAAGATTCTGGTGCATTTTAGTCTTAGGACCATCTGTTTCAAGATACTTCGAGATATATTTTCAAAGTTTACAGGACACATGCCCAACATTAGGACCATATCAATTTGAATTCCCACTCATGTACGACCCTTTGACACTTTTGCAAAACACTACTTGTTTACTGGCCAAATAATAGAAACCATTCTTGATATAGTTTTTCTAACACAAAAGTAAACATCCAATGGACTGAATGTCTTTTATACCATATCATTCAGGGGAAAAACTCTCATAGGCCACACGTACAAAAACAATTTTCTTCATATAATTTTTTCCACTCATCGTATAAGAATTATAACAATAAGATTATATCATAACAGACCTTGGAAGTGTTATAATGCTGACTTATTGTATAGCGAAGTATTGTTCGACATTTTATTGTATGAAATTGGCAAGCATGTGTAAGTAATCGTGATAGAGGCTACAGTGTTTAACTTTACAATACTGTAGTTGGTCACTTATTCTACCGTGAATTAGATGCATTTGGTCTATAAAATATTGGTGTGTTTGTATCATGATCATGATAAGGGATGCAACTAAAAATGTATAGATACTGTTGGTCAGATGCTTTTCTAACCTCAATTACTAATATGTGTTTGTTTTTCTATGTTAATGTTATTAGTTTGTTTGTCCAAATGTACTTATTATTATCACATAAAACTTGAACTAAAAATTGCAGAACTAATATGTTTACGAACTTAAACGCGTTTCAAGGACAATGTCGGCATCTTCAGTGATGCCACGAGCTATAACTGAGTGATAATTTGATAATTGCAGCTTGTGCATCACTGAAGATGGCGATAATGTCGTTGAAACGTGTTTGAGTAATCGTATTAATTGTGAGTTTCGTGTAAGTTTTATTTTAAGTTATCTTCTTACAAGTCAAGCTCAATCCATATATATTACTAGCTACATTTTAACACGGAAGCACGCGCTTACTTGTCTATATATACTATGTATTGCCTATTAACTCTCCACACTCTGACTAGTGTCCACGCAAAAAGTTCGTGACGCGAAATTTCAGAAACATAGTCAAGCGAAAGTGCCCTACGGGCCAATAGAAGTTATCACTTCAAAATAGCCAAATTGGACCAGCCGTTCTCAAGTGATGCGCTTACCAACAAACAACATTTCATTTTTATTATATAGATAAATTATATTACATAGGTTTTATAGGCCTAACTTAAAATTGTATTAAACTTTTGATTCAACAAATCAGCTGTTTTATTAATAATGTGTAACAATAATTCTGTTGAATTATAATAGATGTTTAAATTATATTACAGTTGATTGATTTGTCCTTTGTGTTTGTTTTTATTTTGTTAAACCAACCTAAATAAGTTGTTGGTTGTGAAAAATAACTAACTAATTGTAATGTTCTAATTTGATTGCTATGGTAATGAATGTAAATGTATTAAAAAGCGTTATTTTGGTTTAAAATAAACAGGCTACACCTAAAATTGTGTTGCCAAGCATTTGATGCGAATCAGCTGTTTCATCTGTTATAGGGCTGCTTATGGGAGTGATGAATTTTCGCAATTTCTACACTTTAAATGTCAAATTTTGCAAAATCCTTTCTTAATGCGCCTCTACATTATTGGACGGATGTACCTTCCAAATTTCAAGTCTCTGGCTTTAATAAAATCGGCTCTGCGTTGATCGTCAGTCAGGACATTGCATTTTACATATAGAAAGATTTAAAAGTGTTTTTCTGTCGCTAAGCAAATATCCCTTTATTCTTCATGAAAATTAATTATTCAAGCATCATTTTAAATCACATGTTCCTCGTTATTGACACAAAAATGCACAAAGAGCATAAAATTCATGTTTTAGTTACAAAATTTGATTAAAAAACTGTTCTACAAAAACCCAACA
This sequence comes from Philaenus spumarius, assembly GCA_018207615.1. Lineage (NCBI taxonomy): Eukaryota > Metazoa > Arthropoda > Insecta > Hemiptera > Aphrophoridae > Philaenus > Philaenus spumarius. The sequence goes on along the minus strand of JAGFPH010002305.1, from coordinate 192,291 downwards.
CTACTCACTCACTGACTCATCACGATTTCTTAAAAACTACTGAACGGATTGGAACGAAATTTGGTATGTAGCTTCCTCTAGAGCATTAGGTTATCACTAAGAAAGTTTTTCAAAAACTTCGAAATTTTAGGGGGTGTTTGGGGGGGGGGTCAAAGTTACTAAATCACGATTTCTCTAAAACTACTGAACGGATTGGAATAAAATTTGGTATGCAGCTTCCTCTAGGGCCGTAGGTGCTGGCTAAGAAAGGTTTTCTAAAAATTCGAAATTTTAGTGGGTTTGGGGGGGGGGGTCAAAGTTACTAAAAAAAACCACCGAACGAATTGGAATGAAATTTGGTCTGTAGCTTCCTCTAGAGCCCTAGGTGCTCGCTAAGAAAGGTTTTCTAAAAATTCGAAATTTTAGGGGATGTTTTGGGGGTCAAAGTTACTAAAAATCCCCATATATTTATTGACATATTTTATTTTTTTTGTTAATAACATTTAACTTTGATTTGTCTATCCGTGCAAAGCCGGATCGTGCCAGCTAGTTAAATCTCTATACACGGTGTCCCGTAAGTATTGACCAAAACTTCACGAGGTTATACTACAGGTAAAAACAAACAATTTTCACCATATAATGTATAAGTCCTATCTTGCTTAGTTTTCTGTCTATCTGTCTGTATGTGTTTTTTAGAAAAAATTTCTATCTTAAAAATAGTTTGAGATAGGGCCTATCAAGTTGAAACCTTTTACATTTAATGACCTTACTAGTGTGCATCTTAGATAAAAGTTTCAAAATAATATCATTTACAGAAACAAAATGACGGCCATTTAAAATGTTCAAATCCTAATAACTTTAAAACGAGTGATGTTACAAAAAAGAAGGCAAGATACATAAAAAATAGCCCCTTTTAATACAAGCATTTTGGTACCTGGTTTATTGATCTAAGATAAGTAGTAACAGAAATAATTAAGATTCCCCAAGTAAAGGTCTATGCTTAAAGGTACAGCATTACAAACGAATTAGGTGCATATTATGCAACAGCTGATAATAAATTAAGAGATAGTTAATTGTTGTGATGATTTGTTTACTACTTGGAACTAATATTGATTTTAACTGCTTAACCACAACACATCATGTTTCTGTAATATTGTGAGTCGTGTTTTTAGTTGTGCTATAATATTATTAGTTTTCACTGAAGATGGAACAATATTCAGTAGCTGAATACACTGATATTCACTATGTCTATGGATTGGCTGATGGTAATTCAAGTTTAGCGAGAAGACTGTACGCAGAGAGTTTCCCTAACAGAAATCAACCGTGTCACAAAGTGTTTATTGCAGTCCACAATCGTCTTAGGGAGAGCGGAAGTGTTCAAAAGTGGTCGGATATAGTAGGCCGGCCAAGAACTGTTCGGTCACTTGCTTATGAAGAAGCTGTCTTGAACCAGGTAGGAGATAATCCATCAACAAGTACAAGGGCTATAGCACATGACATGGGTGCTAGCAAGAGTACTGCGTGGAGAACACTGCATGAACAATTATTATATCCCTTTAAATGCCAAAAAGTTATGGAGATTATGCACAAAGGTTATATTTCTCTCGTTGGGTGTTGCACAAACAAGTAGAATACCCAAACTTCTTAAAGAATGTCCTTTTCACTGACGAAACGACTTTTACCCGTGAGGGAGTATTTAATGTAAAAAATAATCATGTATGGGCCCAAGAAAACCCGAATGCAACAATTCAACGCCATCATCAAAGAAGGTTTTCAGTGAACGTGTGGGCTGGTATATTAAATGACAGCTTAATTGGACCCTATGTTTTGCCGAATAAGTTAAATGGACGGGTATACTTGATTTTTCTCCAAGTTGTCTGCCTGAGCTTCTCGAAAATGTTACTTTCAATGTTAGGCAACAAATATGGTTCCAACACGATGGGGCCCCGGTCCACTTTACAAATGCAGTCCGACAGCATCTTAACGCAGTGTATGAAAATCAATGGATCGGACGCGGTGGTCCTATCCTTTGGCCCCCAAGATCCCCGGATCTCACACCGATGGATTTTTCTGTTTGGGGACACATAAAACAATTGGTGTATTCCACTCCTGTTCCAGACGACATGGATTTGGTTGCTCGCATTGTTGAAGCTGCTGCAGTAATTCAGGAGCAAAATCATTTTGAACATATCCGGCGGTCAGCTTTACAGCGATTTACACTGTGCAATCAGCAGAGAGGAGGCCACATTGAACATTTGCTTCGAAATCATAATTAGGTTTTCTTACTTGTGGTTTCTTTAATGTGACTTGTGTTTTACAGTTCAGGTAATATTATTTGTTGCTTGTTGTGACATGAATTCTTCATCATTATTGGAAAATACATTGCAATTACGAATAAAACACAAACCTTTACTTGGGAAATCTGACTTATTTCTGTTACTACTTATCTTAGATCAATAAACTAGGTACCAAAATGCTTGTATTAAAAGGGGCTATTTTTATGTATCTTGCCTTTTTTTGTAACATCACTCGTTTTAAAGTTATTAGGATTTGAACATTTTAAATGGCCGCCATTTTGTTTCTGTAAATGATATTATTTTGAAATTTTTATCTAAGATGCACACTAATAAGGTCATTAAATGTAAAAAGTTTCAACTTGATATCTCAAACCATTTTTATGATAGAAATTTTTTCTAAAAAACATATACAGTCAGATAGACAGAAAACTAAGCAAGATATGACTATACATTATATGGTGAAAATTGTTTGTTTTTACCTATAGTATAACCTCGTGAAGTTTTGGTCAATACTTACAGGATACCCTGTATATAAAATCCAAACACCACTCAATGACTCACTCATCACGAAATCTCAAAACCACAGAACGGATTGGAATGAAATTTGGTATGTAGCTTCCTCTAAGGCCCTGGGTGCTCGCAAAGATAGGGTTTCAAAAAATTCGAAATTTTAGAGGGGGTTTGGGGTCAAAGTTACTAAAAAAAACCCGCTATCGGATTGGAATAAAATTTGGTATGTAGCTTCCTCTAGGGTCCTGGGTGCTCGCTAAGAAAGTTTTTACAAAAAATTCTAAATTTTGAGGCGGGTTTGGGGGATCAAAGTTACTAAAAATCCCCATAAGAAATACATAGTGCATAATATATTTATTGATATATTTTTTTGGTTAATATACCGGTACATTTAACTTTGATTTGTCTATCCTTGCAAAGCCGGATCGGGCCAGCTAGAATTATATCTTGTAATATAGTTCCTAATGCATGGCGCCATCTATTAACAATCTGTTTAACAAGACAGCTGTTAGATAGTTCATATGGTTCCCAATGAAAGTCACCATTTACGACATCTCCCTTAATTCTTCATCGACATTAATTATTCAAGCATAATTTTAAAGCTAAAACTCCCAGCTATTGACGAAAAATAGACAAATAGCTTAAAATTCATGTATCCGTTGCAAAAATTGAGTAACAAACTTTTATATTATACTTCAAACGGTTCCTAATGAGATGCGCCATCTATTAACAATCTGTTTAACTAGACAGCTGTTAGATTGTTTACATTCTGTATGCAGGTGTAATCCATCACGCAAATGAATCAAATTAAACCAACGTAAAGCGTTATACATTTTTATAAACTGTTATTTATAAACCAACGTAAATTCGTAAACACTCATATTAACTTAATTAAATCAACGTATTAAATCATATAAGTGTAGGCCTACTCCAAACTTGCGGAATATTCGCACGGGTCAACTAGTACTTATTTTGTTGAAGAATGCTAACAAAAAATTTGTTGTGAGTAGTTAGAAAGTTTTGCTTGAATAAGTTTTAAAAAATATATATAATTGTAATTTCCTGAGGAAAACTTACTAACTAAAAGAACAAAAGGCCAACTGTGTGAAAAACTAGGAATTTTGTGACATTTTAATACAGAAATTCCCATCGGGCCAGAAACAGTACGTAAACGTCAATTGGCAGATAGTTTTGAAGCACCGTATATTGTCAGTGAGAACAAACTGGTGTAAACAACTCAATCTATCAGCTGTTTTTTGTATCGAAACCAGGTCATTTGGTCTCAAGAGAATGTTATGCAAACGGTAAAGGCCAGATCTATTTTGATCTTCTTTTGTACTCGAATGGTTATTGTTTGGTTGGCACAACTGCGAGCAAATGTCCTTGTTTGGAAATACTACTGTATTATACGCATCTATACACAAAGTAAACTTAATTCTAACACGCAGCTGAACAGCTGACGTAAGTTTAGGTAATTTCTAAAACTAAATTTATGTATTAGGGTTTCAACCAACAATTTGGGGCTACTCACGAGAAGTGTCTGTGTGTACGAAATATATTTGTAGAATTTGTTTTCACCTAAGCCTCCAGCGACTCACTCGCGGCGGAAAAACTCGCTTTGCTAGTCTGCACCACGTCCTTGCGGCCTCAGGTTATGGACTGCCCCCCCCCCCCCCCAGGCATGATATAAGGACGTGTAAAAAACAAACTGTGCGGGATAAAATTCTACAATTGTTGTTTTAGAGAAAACTCAAAAAAGATTCATTCTAGTACGAAAAATGTAAAATATTTGATTCCGGTCAAAAAGGTACTTCCTGCTGTTGGATTCTTTTGGCCAACGAACTCGTCCGAGCGACTTAGGCAACCAACGTGTGTACCAAATTGGACTTAAAATTCAAATATTTTAACTTACGTTATCCCATACACGATGTCTTCTCTCCTACCGGTTTCGCCGCATCATACAGCATCTTCAGGTTTATCCAATACAACTTTGTCAAAGTCATTTTTACTTTCTCCCCCCCCCCTCCCTATACGTAGTATACGGAGAAAGTATTGTTTTCGTCCAAATTATCGAATTAGAATTTTTAGTGGAATTATCTGTTTTGGTGCTCCTTGAACCCCAAAAAATAGTTTAGTGGAATTATCTGTGTTGGTGCTCCCTGAACAAAAAAAATACTTAGTGGAATTATTTGTTTTGGTGCTCCCTGAACCCACAAAAGTGTTTTTTTTGTGATGTCTGTGCGTGTGTCTGTTAGGATGTGTACAGAGCTGGAGACCATACCAACAGTCCGATTTTGATGAAATTTGGTATGTAGGCGTAGTTCTGAAATATCTCCAGGCGTTTTTTTATCTTTATATTTTAAATTTTTTGATTTTTAAGGGGTTTTAACCCCCAAAAATGGCAAAAAAACGAGAAAAATCAAAACATCAACTACTGTATAAGGTAAACTATATATTGTATATATTTCAGCAATTCGTAACAAGCGAATAAACTTTATAAACCTTCACGGTATTATAAAGAACATAATAAAAATCAAAATTTCTCAAAAACGGCTCTAACGATTTTGATAAAATTTGGCTTATTTGTAGCCCTTAATGTACCCTACCATATGCAAAAAACCGCATCTTTCTAAAAATTCTCGTTTTGGTAATAATAATAATAACTGATTTTTTGGGGTTTTTGGTCAAAAAGGGGGTTGTTTTTCAAAAATTTTCAAAACCTTTTTTCCTGCATCTATACAGGCCTAATTGACATGTTTGGTGCAAATTTGTTCGAAATCGATTGAATAGTTTTAATAATAATAATATTATAATATAATATGGATGTGTATTATATGGATGTGTGTAATATGGATGCACTAATATTTTCCATAGTATGTCCTACTTTTGAAATTGTAAATAACCACCTCCCATGCTACTCTTGGGAAGGTATAAAGTTTCAACTGGGAGAAAGTATGTGGCAGTTATCTGATACCGTTTATTTTACATAAAAACATTACAGCACACACATACACAAACACACATTACAAACGCACACACCATACACTTTGCGTTCTGTTAGGTCGCCGGCCAGTTCAATACAGAGTAAATAAAGTCACATTCAAACCTTATGTCTTCATTTATTATTTCAATTTTGCTGGGTCGGCTTTCAATAAATATATAAAATCGCTCCCAAGAGTTCATATTATATTCTTTACCACATTGTTTTAAGAAATTAATTGTGCTGTCTATCGTGTCATACGAGTGTAGGGTATCCAGAATATGCTTATCGAAATTAGATTTTTCCGTTTTGTCCAGTTTTATTGCAGCCATATATGGTGTTTATATATTTTTTTAAAGTAACAGTTTATCCTATATACGCACTATAGCATGATTTACACACCTGGGTTGTATTTGCAAACTTTGTCTAAATTAGTGTTTAGTTTCATTCCTATATTATTATTAGTCTTGTACGCTATTTCATGGTTAAATTCATGGCCGAATTTTTGAATAAAGTACAATTTATTAAACTCGATCCACGCTAGAAAACGATTGGTCGGAAGAGGGTAGGACGTGGTTTCTTTACGTTTCACACCATTTGGAGATGATACAAAAAATTATTTAATTTAAATAATATATGTTTTATTCCCGGATTGATAAATGGTAGTAAATATACTTTCAGATTTTTTGGTGAAAGGGTCCTAGTAGGATTCTTCTGAAACGCTTTTTTTCCGATCCTATACAAAATGGCGGAGTTAAACCATTTAATCGTTTTTGGGTAGGGATTTGAAGCGTATATAAGTCCGAGTACAATTTGTCAGTTATTTCATTCGAAAGGCAATTAAATTTACTATAATCATATGCAAAGGTATTTTAGGTACAGTTCCCGGAACAAGGAACAAAATTCATATTCTGATTTTTTGCGCAATTTCTCCCACTCATAAGCCCGAGTACAATTTGTGAGTTATGCCATTCGAAAGGCAATTAAATTTACTGTAATCATATGCAAAGTTATTTTAGGTACAGTTCCCGGAACAAGGAACAAAATTTATAGGAAATTCAAAACATATGATTTTTGTTTACTATCTATGTATGATAATTGCTCAATTTCTCCCACTCATAAGCCCGAGTACAATTTGTGAGCTATATCATTCGAAAGACAATTAAATTTATTGTGTTATATAGCTCCCGGATTGATTTATAAATAACGATATAAATTAGGTATAAGTTTACCTGTTCAACGTCTATCAATACTTGTTATTTATTTTTTATTGTGACGCTGCAGTTTCAGTTTTACACCATCATCGGGTCACATAATATTACGCACATATAAATTAAATTAAAACACCATGTCAATGTTGAGGCCGTTATAAAATACACTTAACACAAATGAGTATACAAAAAACACAACGAACAAACAATTATTAAAAAATTTCGACATGTTGCCCAGGTAATTTAAGAGTAGTCAATTGATGTTGGACAGGTAAACTTATACCTAGTTTATATCGTTAATTAAATTTACTATAATCCTGTGCAAATGTATTTTTGGTACAGTTTCCGGAACAAGGAACAAAATTCATAGGAAACTCCCAGTATTTAATACCAGTTATTCCCGGAGAAGAAATGCTATAGTAATACGACAGTGCTGCTTACGCTTTTTATATTCGATGTCTGTATTAAAGTGTTCTAGGCTTAAAGGTATTTTTTAAAGCAAGGTTTATCATTGACCTATTTGCAGATAGTTTATGGCTAGTAGGGTGATTAGAAGTGTTGTGTATTGTGATGTCGACAGTTGGTTTCCTGTTTATGTTAACGTCGAGTTCGTTTTTATTGCTCGAAGTAGTGAATGCAGGTCGATTGTTCCATGCTTTTCCTTCTCGTATGTGTCTCTATTTTGAAAATGTTATAAGAAAGTAAAAATATTGTAAAACTATTTGAAAATCAGCTGGAGAATATACAGAGTGTCCCAAATAAAATGTCACAGTATCTAACTTTTGAACTATACGTATTACAGAGTACTTTAAATATGGAACCTTTCTTTCTTTTATTTAAAGTTTAAAAATCCATTGTGTGAAATTTAAAGAATCGCCGCCATGTTCCAATATGTCGGTCAACTTTGAAATGTTTTATGGAACACCCTGTATTTTCTGGTTTCTTCAGGTGTAAAACAATATTTTCAAAATGCTTTATTTTTGGGTATTTAAAAAAATCTTTATCCTTTTAGGAATTACAGTTACTTAAAGTTCAGAATATTTTACGTTTGCTAGGCCAACAATAATTGATTCCTAACTAATATGTCACAATAGCTAACTTTTGGACCGTCGGAGGTACGAATAACTTTTAATGGGGATCTCCCCTTATTTTTGTAAGCTCTAAAATGACATTGAAATCAATTTAAAAAAGTGCCGAATTTCATTAAAATTACTGGTTTGAATTTATTAAATTTCGTAACCCCCAATTTTTTTGGGGAAGATGTCCCCAAGGTAAAATCCCCCACGAGGAAGCCGGTACTTTTATAGAATTTTACGTTTGATCGATTTTGGGAGAACCAAACGAGCTATAAGGTCGATTAAAGAAACAAAATGGGCGGAATGAAATCCTCCATTTATTGTTTTAGAAAAATTTCATTCTAGTACGAAAAATTTTAAAAATATTTCCTTCCGGTCTAAAAACGTACTTTCGGTTGTTGGATTTGTTGGCTAACGAACTCGTCCGAGCGACTTAGACAACGTGTGTACCAAATCGGACTTAAAATGCGGCCGTCAGAGTGCGTTTATATGTAACACTAATATATATAAAAAGTTTTTAATGACACCCGAAACCGTATTCTGGGGACCATGATCGATGCTCATTAACTATTCCCGACCTTAGGTCTGGCCATAAGGGTTACTGCAATAGTGTCTTCTTTCCTATGGAAATTCGCTAATAATTATCACAGTATTAAAAAATAAATTGTCTACTAAACATGTCGAATCGAATTGGTTACAATTTGTTATTAATCTATACTAATATTATAAAGGGGTAAAATTTGTTTGTCTGTAGGCTATGTAGGGGGTAATCTCTGGAACTACTGAACCGTTTGAATAAATAGCTTTACTAATAAAAAGCTACACTATCCCTGAGTATAGGATATAATTCATTTTAATAAAATCATTTTTTATTTCAATATTTGTAAATTTAATCGGAAAAAATCTTAGGTTAGGCCTAGACTGATGAAAAAATCCATGAATTTACATGTATTACAATAGCAACCAATTGAATAAAATAACAGATAAAACAGCGGTTTGCTCAAATATTTCCATTAACACCTGATTTCACACTTTGATTCAACTATTTGTATTTCTAACTTTTAGGTTAGGTTTTTATTAAAGTGTAGACCTGAGCCTTGCTGGTTCTTTTAACCTTTATTACAACTGTTGTTATAAAATATACGAAATAATTTGATTTGAACATTTAACATTATTTACCATCTTAACTTTGGGGTTATTATTAATCACTATAAGAAAGTGTTGATCCAACTTCTACAAAAACATGAATGTAACTTTTAATAATTCCGGTGATTTAATTTTGAAGACTCTATCTTGTACTAGGCCTGATTTTATTTCACTTATCTTCTGTTATAATTTTATTGTTATCTCATTGAATACATTATACACAACATAACTTTTGAATCTATTGCTAAGCATTACTTTTTTACTGACATTGATAGTAGAAATATCTATCTGACCTTTGACTTTCCGTAAATAACCCAATTTACAATGTACAGGGTTATTCAAAAAAAAATAGACACTTTTTAATGAACATAGAAAAACAGGTTTTATCAACAGAAAAAAATTAATAGTACCACTGCAAAGATTTCAAATTTGTTTTTATAATGTCACCGATTTTCTATACGAGCCCCACGCACGAGTTACAAGGCAGACACCAATTCGATAGTCCAGTTCTGACCAGGCTATGTTAAGGGTGTTGACGTCAACACTCTATAGCTGTTCTTACGCATTGCCTTAATTCCAAGAAGCTCAATGGTAATGGGGGAATTGAAACTTGATCTTTAACACAACCCCACAGAAAGAAATCACATGGGATCAAATCTGTACTGCGAGGTGGCCAACGCATGAGTGACACATTGTCGTCAGTTGCACGACCAATCCAGCACCTAACCTGGTGATTGCTCATCGAGGTATTCTCTGGCATCACGGTGCCAATGCAGTGGAGCTCCATCTTGAACCAATGGACAGTAGTCATTACTGTCGTCCTCTAGTTGATGGATAAGCCATTCACTCACCATGTCTAAGTAGGATGTGCCTCTGATCGTACTTTCTTGAAAGAAGTAAGGCCCGTATATCTTTTATTTTGATACAGCACAAAACACGTTTATCTTGGAGAATCCCTCTCGTTTTCATCAATTACTCTAGGAGTTTTGTTTCCAAGGTCCACAGGTTGTGTTTGTTAACATTTCCACTGATATGCAACGTTGGTTCGTCCCCAAAGATTAGTCGATCAATGGATTCATCTTCTTTAAAACGTCTCTGGATGTCAACACTGAATGCAAAACGTTTCTCTTTATTAACATCACATAATGTTTGCAACAGCTGCAGCTTGTAAGGACTCATCTTTAAACGTTTTCTCAAAATCCTCCAAACAGATGGCTGTGGAATTTAAAGTTCTACACTTACCCTGCTTGTTGACTTTTGTGTACTGCGCAGGATAGAAGCTCCAACCTGTTCTACACGTTCTTCTTCCAGTGATGGACTGCCAGAACTTTATGATTTGCACAAACAACCTGTATTTTTGAATTTCTTGTGCCATTCATAAATTGACTGTCTACCTGGTGGGTCTTTTTGAAAGTGCGTCCTAAAATGGCGTTGTACTAAAGAAACTGATTGCGTTTTCTCTAGTTCAAGCACACAAAAAGCTTTCTCAACGCAATTGTTAACCATTTTTACAACAAAGAAGGGTTATCTAGAAACAATGTTTCGACAATCAGCTGTTAAAGTAAAACTTAGTTTATTAGCCCTTTAGTTTTACGTGTGATGACGCAATTGGCTGTTTATCGGTCCATAGATTTGGACATGTCCGGAAGTCAGTCCTAGATCCTAATCGGACCAAACAATGTTGATAAATGAGCAGGGTCCGGATTTCAGATAGCTGGTGCTCTGGGCAGAGATCTCTAGCCGCCCCTTCTTTTTCAGTTCTCCCCAAACATTATAAAATTTCACAAAGTCGAGGTTATTAGCGAATTTCCATAGGAAAGATGAGCTATTCCAGAGATCCTTATGGTATATGTTTTTTCCCCACCTTGATAAGTGATAGTAAATATGCTTCAAAAATGCTGAATTTTTGGTGAAAGGGTACTTGTAGGATTTCCCAGATGCGGATTTTTTTAATTTTCCGATTCGACGCAAAATGGTAAAGTTAGGGTGAAAAAATTGCGCAATTTCTCTCACTCATAAGCCCGAGAACAACTTGTGAGTTGTAATATTCGAAAGGCAATTAAATTTACTGTAGTCCGGTGCAAAGGTATTTTTGGTACAGTTCCCGGAACAAGGAACAAAATTCAAAGGAATCTCCTGTTAAATGATTTTTTTCACTACACATATAAGGTAATTGAGCAATTTCTCTCACTCATAAGCCCAAATACAGTTTGTAAGTTATACCATTCGAAAGGCAATTAAATTTACTGTATACAATCCTCATATGCAAAAGTATTTTTGGTACAGTTCCCGGAACAAGGAACAAAATTCATAGGAAGTTCCCAATAAAAGATTTTTCACTATTCATGTAAGGTAATTAAGCAACTTCTCTCACTCATAAGCCCGAGTACAATTTGTGAGTTGTAATATTCGAAAGGCAATTAAATTTACTGTAATCCGGTGCAAATGTATTTTTGGTACAGTTCCCGGAACAAGGAACAAAATTCATAGGAAGCTCCCGTTAAATGATTTTTTCATTATACATGTAAGGTAATTGAGCAATTTCTCTCACTCATAAGCCCGAGTACAGTTAGTGAGTTATATCATTCGAAAGGCAATTAAATTTACTACAGTCCTGTGCACAGGTATTTTTGGTAGAGTTACCGGAACAAGGAACAAAATTCATAGGAAATTCCCGATAAATGATTTTGTCATTATCCATTAATTGGTTATTCTATTCCCGGATAAAAAAATTCGGCTATAGTAAAGCGGTAGTGCTGCTTACGCTTTCTTGTTTTTATTTTGTTAACCTAACCTAAAAAAAGTTGTTGGTTGTGAAAAATAATAAACTGATTATAAATTTGCTAAGTTGGTTGCTATGGTAATGGAAATGGACTCAACAAATTGACTGGAGGGATTTTTAATCAAATTTCGGTTTATAGGTTAAGAAATGACTCTGCAGTTCGCATTACGTGTAGAATGGCGATAAATCGTGTGAGATTACTTGAGATGAGATTAGATAAGCCGTGGCCTAGAATATCGAGTTGCAGCTGTGAAATCCGAGTATAAAGTTTTATAGATTAAGGTTAAAGGTTAGAATAGATTGGTTGAATGTAGACCACTGTGTACAGGTCATATCCCTATAACGTGTTTGATACCTTGTTAAATGCACGCATTTAAACACAATTTCTAATATAGCAAAATAAATGTTGATTGCGAAGAAAGTAGCTATTGCATTCGTTAACTATCTGCATCGAGTTTTATTGACACAATGACTGTCGTAATTTTGCACAAACTATTACAGAGTAGTTGGGAAATCTCGGTCGAGTTTCTTATTAGGACAGTAAAATTGGGATATTCTGGGAGATATCTTCATTTTGTCCCGAATGTGACGCGCTCAATACTTTCTATCAGTATTGATATATTAATATTTTGTGGTTAGTGTAATCTTGGGCAGTGGCGGATTACCCATTAGGTATGATAGGCACGTGCCTAGGGACAGGTTCGGTGCTACAAATAATTATTGGGGGATGTAAAATTTAAAATTTCCTAACAATTTTGACCATTTTTCCCAACTTTAGTGGTGGGGGGGGGGGTCCAACGCGCAGAAGGAGGCTGAGGTTATGTTGGGGTCTTGGAGGCTCACCCTCAGATTTATTTTTAAACTGACTTCGCTAAGCAGAGTTTTTAACACTGCACGTGCTATATTTATGGAGTACTTTAAGTGTTTGAATTTTTTACAAACATTTCAACATGTTCATCACATTATTGAAAAAAAAATCCCGGTACTTTTCCCCACCATTTTCTTTTCAACAATATTTCACGAAAACTTCAAATTTCCTCATTTTCGGGGAAAAAACCCCCAATCTGGCAACACTGGTCTGGCGGCCTGGAGCAGTGCATGGCGTGGTGAATCAGCGACAGTTAGTGTTGCCACAAGGGTTGGAACTAAATTTTATTGAACATAATTTAAAAGAAGACAATGCGTTTATTTGGTACAGAAATATTTTTATTTGCCCAACATTTTTGAATTGGAAATTATAACTTGCTTGTTATTTGTGAATGTTGGTAATTTAATTAAAAACAAAAATTTTCGAAACCCAAACCCAAAGTTGGAGTTGTTGAGTTTGTTTGCGTGCAATATAATCCCAATATCAAAGCTCCAACTTTTTCAAAATCTAAAATTTCCCAACTTTTTTGATTTTAGAATTATTGGGGGGTTACGTCCCTCTTGCCCCATAGCATTTTTGAAAACAATCCCATACTTTTCCCCACGATTTTCTTTTCCCTAATATTTCCCGAAAACTTCCAATTTTCCCATTTTCGGGGGAAAAACCCCCAATCTGGCAACACTGGTCTGGCGCCCTGGAGCAGTGCATGGCGTGGTGAATCAGCGACAGTCAGTGTTGCCACAAGGGTTGGAACTAAATTGTCTTAATTTGAACATAATTTAAAAGAAGACAATGCATTTATTTGGTACAGAAATATTTTTATTTGCCCAACTTTTTGGATTGGAAATTATAACTTGCTTTAGATTTGTGAATGTTGGTGTTAATTAAAAACAAAAAATTTCGAAACCCAAACCCAAAGTTGAATGCGAACCCAAAATGCATTTTTTTAAACAATCACATTCGTTTTCCCACCATTTTCTTTTCCCCAATATATCCCGAAAACTTAAAATTTTCCCTTTTTCGGGAAAAGACCCCCAATCTGGCAACACTGGTCCGGTGGCCTGGCACAGTGCATGGCGTGGTGAGCCAGTGACAGTCAGTGTTGCCACAACAACAAGGTTTGTTACCACTTCCCCCTTGCCCATTGAATTTTATAAAATTCCCACGATCTGCTTGTTTGTTTTAATAGTGGTCGTGTGGTAGGTACATAAAAACCGGGGTTTCTACAACAAATTTTGGAAATTGATATATGTTTGTATACAGTTCCGTTCAGAATTAAGTTACGAAACTTTTGTTTACTTTGAAAAAATTACAACATTGTTTTACTATTTGTAATGTAGGGCCTAAGCATTAAGTTTCATATTTCTTCGGTTACTAAAGACTTTGTGATGTCTGAGCTAACTGTTAAAATGTTAAATCTGACAACTTTTTAGTTGCATATATGAATTGTTTGGATATTTGCTACAAAAAAATACACTGAACACTTTTGGATTGGGATATAATTTCTAAAAAAAAACATTTCGATGATCAGTTTTATAGGGTTAAAAAGTTTTATAGGGTTCATTTACCAATTAATGCCATAGCTTAAAACGTATACACAAATTTCATCAGCACAGTTTTTCCCCGCTTTAGTCGATCTTAACTTAATATCCATCATGCAAGTTGCAGTGGGTGCCGCGAACTGAAGTGCCTTGGGGCCGCTGAGCTCGAAATCCGCCATTGTTCTTCGGACGTATGATGCATGATGTGGAAGTGGAAGATGGTGATGTGCAGAACGAACTTCCTAAACAGGAGTTCGAACCAGGAGGTCGTGATTAGGTTTTGATTTGTGGTATTCGTTTTTCGGTTTGGCGCTGCTTTGATGACAACTGTTTAAGTATTAGAAAACCCGATATCCTTGTAATTCCTTCCTGCAACCTCAGCTCGTAGTGACATTATTTTTGACCGCTAGAGGGTTGTCTGTGACGCGCTCAAGACTGTACATTTGGGAGATAGTGTGATACAAACACACATTATTGGATACGGATCAATGATTTTACAAAAAACATCACAATCAACCGAACAAAGCGAACTCGCGATTCACCAGGATCGTTGAATTTGAATTTGGTAGAAAACCGTTTGAGAAGAAAGGACACCCTCTCTTCTTTAAGGCTCGGCAGGAGTGAACAAATATTTCTGAGTTGACCGCAGCTCTGCAAGTGGCAGAGCTATACACTACTAGCATTTAGTTTGGTAGTTTTTCATTCTTCCGCTAGCAAATATAGAGCATCTTCATAAAGGCGGAAACTAGAGGGTTACAGACGTAACCCTGACTGTAAACGTACTGAAATATACATACGTGACAATGTATGTGAGTATGTGTTATTAAACACAGCTTTCTCTCAAACATTGAACATTAACGGATGTGTTATTTTTCTAGTATTCCTCCGCGAGCAACTAGTTGATGTGATAACCACCAGAGTGCAGGCTAAACACTCGAGTGGGACACAAATTCAGCGCGTCCATGCTTCCTCAATAACGTGGATTTTTCGTCGTAAATTATCAAAAATGATTGAAATTACTTTTATTTGAAAGGTAATTAGGCCTAAACTTCGAATGTGGTGAAAATGTTTACAATTTTGATATTTGCGTTATTAAAAAAAATCGTAAAATTTGATTTTGAGATAAGTAGAAGAACAAATTTAGTTACAAACCAAATTTAAAACTAAAAGATATGTTTCGGACTGTCCTAACCTTTAAAATGACACATTCAGAATAATTTCCTGATCGTTATTACTCCAGTTATTTTATTACCCGTTTACGGTTTAACAAGCCAAGATGGTAGCTGGGTCTGCCGAGACATTAGTCAAAATAATGCTCATGCTTGAACTCTTGTAAAATAGAAAATATTCGATCACGCAGCTATGAGTTTAACGGATTTCCAAAATTAAATTTATATGTTTTAGGGTTTCAACTATTTGGGAAATTGGTCTATTCACGAAGGCGATGAATGCTGCCTGCGTGTACGAAATATATTAGTAGAATTTGATTGCACCTAAGCCTCCAGGTGCTGCTTTGTTCCACTCGCTTTGCGAGTTTGCACCTCGACCCTACGACGATCACCTTGCACCTCGACCCTACGACGATCACCTTGCACCTCGAC
>JAGFPH010002305.1:165431-176290 GCA_018207615.1 Philaenus spumarius | reverse complement strand
CGACCCTACGACGATCACCTTGCACCTCGACGATCGGAAGAAGCTTCACGTGGATTTGAAGCCTCGATGGTATTTTACGTTTTGATCGATTTTGAGGGAACCAAGCGAGCTATAAGGTCGTGGAAAAAAATAAATGTGCAGAATGATATTAACATTTACTTTATTTAGATAAACACCAAGACAGTTTAATTCTAGTACGAAAAATCTCAAAAAATAATTACTTCCTGTCTAAAACGAGATTTCGATTGTTGGATTTATTTAGCTAACGAACTCGTCCGAGCTATTTATAAAAACAAGTTGTGGACCAAGTTGGACCAAATCGGCGTAAAATACTGCCGTTAAAGTGCGAACACATATAAACGTATAGGCTATTTAATTTGTATTGAAACCCCAAAACGTGTCTGAGGACAATGATCGATGCTCATTTACTACTCCCGACCTTAAGTCTCCCCACGAGGGCCACTGCAATAGCTCATCCTCCTATGGAAGTGTGCTAATAAGTAGGGGTCTGTATTTAAAATAAAATGGAACGTAACGTTTAAAAAGTAAACCACTTTTACGTAACACTGACTTTTAACTAATTGTCTTAAAAGAAATAAACGGTACCAGGAACTGGCACATACTTTCTCACAAACATATTTAAATTACTAAACAGATTCACTGTGACTTGTAGGGTGGGGTAGGAGAGGTGATTTTTTATTAAAGTTGGAGATTAACTATTAAATATTATTATTACTATCTAGAGTGAAAACTATTCGATCGATTTCGAACAAATTTTCACCAAACACGTAAATTAGGCCTTTGTAGATGCAAGAAAAAGGTCTTGAAAAACAACCCCCTTTATGGTCAAAAAACCCCAAAAATAAGTTATTATTAGCTAAACGAGAATTTTTAGAAATGCGGTTTTTTGCATATGGTAGGGTACATTAAAGGCTACAAATAAGACAAATCTTATCAAAATCGTTAGAGCCTTTTTTGTATAAAAAAATAATAACTGATTTTTTGGGCGGGTTTTTGCCAAAAAGGGGGTTGTTTTTCAAAAGTTTTCAAAATAGTTTTTCGTGCATCTATACAGGCCTACTTGACACGTCTGAAGCAAATTTGTTTGAAATTGATCGAATAGTTTTCGCTCTAGCTTTGTATACCTACATACATACATACAGACTTACATACAGACAGACATTTTGTACAAAGCACTTTTTTGAACTCAGGGGGTCCCAAAACGGATATTTCCACAAAAATCTCAACATCGATTTTTTTGCGATCACTATACCTTCTCTATACTATAGTATAGTGAGAAAGTGAAACACCTGACATACTTATTAGTATAAGTGCATTGTTTTCCTTTCCTCGAGAGCTAGTGGGTCACGGGCCCTTCTGCCCCCAGGTATGGGCGCCCTTGACCACGTGAAGTAGCTAGCCTACCCATCTTTCCGTGTTCCTCCTACACAGATATGACTTATAGTCTGTATACAGTAACTTGGCGTCTGTACCCTGGCTACCTGCTACTTTGGGTCTGTAACAGGTACAGACGCCAAGTTACTGTATACAGACTATAGTTTTCCATCTAAAACCAGATCGTAAACTGTGCAACGTTTAACCGACATCGTTGAGGTTAATTAAAGTTAGCCAAGGTCACACAGTGATGGAATGACCTTCGAATCTCCGATTGCCGGCTACCTATAAAACGTAACCTATAAATCCCAAAGGATAGGCCATTACACAGTGGTGGGTCACGCGAACTCCCCCCTCCCCTACTTCACTTTGATTAGCTTTAATTAAAATGGCTGCCTCCGCTACTTGACCCTACAAACTGTTTCAACAGCTCCGCTCTCTGGAAGATAATTTATAAACCAATTATAATTAGGAAAGTTTATTTACACTCTGCGGCAAAATATTATTACATCCGTGTGTTTGAGACACATTATTAGTTTGGATTTATGTCTTAATCGTTTACAGTTTATCTTTTGTTGCTGCAATCACTTTCTACTGGAAGGCTTATTGCCCAGTATATAGAGGATCCAAAAAGTGGTTCGGCTTACATTAATTGCGGCAAAAGATTTTTTCTAGGATCGTTTGGTATGGTTTGGGTATGCCAAATCTAATTTTGCGACCTCGAAACTGGGGGAGACAACTTTTGGGGGGCAAACAACCTCGAAATTTTCGGACTTTTCCCCAGTTTTTCGCTTGTAACTCGAAAACGATGCATATTTTGTAAACAATAGTACTTTAATAAATTAAAGACGATAAAATTTCGCATCGATAAAAAAACAAAGTGTAAAATTGGTCCAGTTGTTCGATTAGAACCGGCGTTGCACATTTGCGGCATCAGTCTGTAGATAGAAACCGGACGTCTATATATTCGACGCTAGTCTATGCGTAGGCCTACTAAAAAATGTTACATTTGGTGAACGTGTTAAATCAATTTCCAGATGCATTCAGATGACATAGCTGAAACTCAGAATGAATTCAGAATTAATTCCGGGACTCATAGACCTCGAAAAAGAGCGAAAACCCGATTGTGTGAATCTAAGGTTTTCCCCTCATTTTGCTTAAGGAGTTGAAAAAATTTCAAAATTTGCCCAATTTAGAAACATCGGGTTTTTTAACTCATGGATTGATGCTCTACAACTTTTAGGGAGGGGGGTATTGATAAAATTTGATGTTGGAAAGTTACAGCACATTAAAAATGGGTAAAACACGGTTTTTGGCAAAGTTGGAAAAATTTGTTGTGTTTTGGATCCCCATAAAAATCGAACTACAGGACCAATTTTACACTTTGTTTTTTAATCGACGCGATATTTGTCTTCTTTAATTTATTTAAGTACTGTTGTTTACAAAATATGCACCGTTTTCGAGTTATAAGCGAAAAACTGGAAAAGTCCGAAAATTTTGAGGTTTTTTGCCCCCCAAAAGTTGCCCCATCTCACTTTCGAGGTCGCAAAATTAGATTTTTCATACCCACACCATACCAAACAATCCTAGAAAGAAAATCTTTTGCCGCAATTAATGTAAGCTGAAACCCCCCTATGTACTGGGCTATTAGTACCCTTTGGCTCCGATTATGTATGTACCAAAAATCTCAACCATTAATAGCGAATTTCCATAGGAAAGGTGAGCTATTGCAGTGACCCTTATGGTGATACCTAAGGTCGAGAGTAATAAATGAGCACCGATCATAGTTCCCAGAACACGTTTAGGGGTGTCATTAAAATGTGTATCTTACTGGTGATTCAGAACTATACTGAAATGTCTTGGTAGTTCATTCTATAGCTAAAAATAAGAAAAAAGTTCATATAACTCATACCTAGAGAAATTTTGGACTGATTGAGTTCAAACTTGGCATAAAGTTTAACCTTACAATGATAAATCTCAAGAAAAATAAGCTATTATATCCAATCACACTGATTTAAATAAAAACCCGAACCACACAACAAGGAACAAAAACAATATCCAATCTATTTTTTATTATATCCAATCTTGCATTTAAAAATGGTGGCTGTTTAAAAATTTCAAACCTAAATAACTCAAAAACCGTACAAAAAATGTCAAGTCACTTTTTTAATAGCATTTTAATTTCCTGTCGGGTGGTGTAACTGTCAAAACAATCGGATGAAGGATAATAATTGTGTGTAATAATCGGTTTGTTCAACCCGGCATCCTATACCAACACAGTAAACACAACAATATTGTATGTACATTATGATGTTATTATTTTTAACTTAGCTATTATCCTTTATCCGATTGTTTGACACATTGTTTTAAATTCACTTCTGGGGACGGTTTTCAACTGACGAGCTGCAGGGCTCGGCTTGTTCCAAGTTAAAATTAAGACTTCCTAAACTGTTCCAGGAAATCATTAATTTAAACAAAGAAAGTATAATATATTAAGACATAAATATTTTTTTTAAGATGGCCAACATTTCTTTCGTTTAACACGTTCACTGCTAAGGACGCACATGTGAGCTTGACACTGAACACTATGAGAAGCGGCCGACGCACAGTGCGTTGCACGCCAACCTCCATATTGGGAGTATTTTCAATGCACGTTGCATTGCATGCTTCGCACGCCAATCTCCGTATTGGGAGTATTTCAAATGCACAGTGCATTGCGCCAATTTTAGGCCTTTGCGCTATGGACGCACATGTAAGTTCGCTTTAAAATATTAGTGGTTATTACGTAGAAAGGTTCAGAAATAAAAAATAAAGTAATTTCTACTCATTTAGGCTATAAATATAAAAAATAAAAGGTCAGCTAGCATAGGAAATACGAAATTTGCGTAGCAGTGAACGTGTTAAAGTTTTAACCAACGTAAAGCATGAAGGCTCAGCTGAGCTTCCGATCCAACTTTTAATTACTCTCAGCCCCTTTTTCTAAAACGCATGACACATTAGTAAAACTTCTATAAAATCTTATAAGCTTCATTTTAATTAAAAAACTATTGGAATTGGCGGTTTATTTAATTGAAAATTTTGATCTTCATTTCTATTTTCAGTATTTTTAGTGAATTTCCGTAGGAAATATGAGCTATTGCAGTGACCCTTATGGTGAGACCTAAGGTCGGGACTAGTAAATGAGCACCGATTATGGTCCTCAGAACACGTTTTGGAGTGTCATTAAAAATTGTATATAATGCATATATGTGTTTGCATTCTAGCGACCACATTTTAAGTTTGATTTATTTCAAATTTGGTACACAAGTAGGTTGTCTACGTCGCTCGGACGAGTTCGTTAGCCAAAAAATCCAACAACCGGAAGTACCTTTTTTCGGTAAAGTAATTTTTTTTTTTAATTTTTGTTCGAGAATGAAACTTTTTTAGAGTTTTATCTACAAAATTTAATGTAGGATATTATTCAGCACATTTTGTTTTGTTCACGACCTTATATTGATCGTTTGGTGGGCCCAAAATTGATCAAAACGTAAAATAGCATAAAAGTGCCCTTTTATCGTTTGGGCATCTTCTAATCCGAGGCCGACGGCCGAGTTTGTATGCGGGGTTGTGTCCATTTTGCGGTCGTCCATTTACCGGTCAAGGGTAAAATCGTCCATTTACCAGTCAACCCAAAAATCTGGAGGGGTGGGTCAAAAATAGTTTTCCATTTTGCGGTCACATATTTCTAAAATCCCGAGAGCATGTGAGCCAGGTTGATGACTCAGAGCGGCGAGCCAGGCCGATGGCAGTTTTCCAGTCACGCACACTCAAGTTTCGATATAATTAGAATAAAAAAAAACTAGAGGACTAACCTAAACTATTTAGTCACAGTATGTTGCCGATAACAGTATAATTGTAGGAACCTGCTTGGGGGGGTAGTTTTCCGGGGGGTAGTATTCCGGCGACCCGCTTTTGCTTTTAGGCCTATTTAGCAATTTTTTAAACTTGTATTTTTTTAATTTGATTTTTTAACTAACTGATGTGTATATAGCCTACTTGTTTGTATATAGACTAGTTTGTTGAAATAAACGGCCATTTATAATATCATCAGACATGATTTGTGATTTAAGAAGAATCTGTCTGTTAATATAAAAGTGGCTCCGTCAACAACTCCTCGTGAAGATCTAAAACTCGACATCTGCAAACAATCAAGAACTGTTGCTGCTCTATGTGCATGGAACCTATTCATTCAAAATAGTCAGGTATTCTAGGAATCGAAACCTGACCGCAAAATGGAAAACCGCCCCCCCTAGAGCCTCCTCACCCCCACACTTGACCGGTAAATGGACTGATCGGTAAATGGACTGACCGCAAAATGGAAGATACCGTATGCGGCGGGTAAAGTGAAGCTCATAACCCGAGGACGTAATTTCGAGGTGCAAACTTTTCCGCTGATAGTGGAACGAAGGAGCGCGTGAGTCGAAGCTGGAGGCTCAGGTGCAAACAAATTCTACTAATATATTTTGTACACACAGGCAGTTGTTCAGGGCCGTCGTGAGTTGAACGATTTCCCAAATGTTCGAAAGCTTAAACTTAAATGTTAAATGAATGCATATAAACTTAATTTTGGAAATTTGCTCAACTCACGTCAAAGGTTCAGCTGTTTGGTCGAATTATTTATCTGCTAAATTATTCTATCATTTAATAGTTGAATTGTTTACTCTAAGGAATTCCATATGTTTACTAAATATCACTAATTGCATCTGTTTGCTACTAGTTTCCTCATGACGTCAATCAATTAATTACGTGATAAACAAGTTGAATTTCGTTACGTTTCGACCGCAGGGGATAGGCCCAACACGAGTCGTATCTTAAATTCAATAAAATCCCGTTTAATCCGAAGATCATTGAAACCTCTAGAGATCGCGGGAGACAATGACCAAAGCAGTCCTATTCAGTAAAACCGGTTTCCAGCCAAGATTAATAGCATCACCTTCAGGTTTTTAGTTGCCTCTATTTATATTTAGGATTATACTTGCCAGCTGACCAACGTTCTAACAATGTAGCATTTCAATGCAAGCGTTCGGGAAAGTTCGGTTTTAACTATTTATGGGATTAATTATTGTATGCGTATAGAGTCAGTTAATTCAACAGGTCGGCACCTGATCAAAAGCGTATCAAATACTTATTAACTAGTAAGCCCCGTGAAAAATCACAGGCTGATTAATTAGATACACATAAGAAATACATCATTTAATAAACGGTACCAGATAACTGCCACATACTCTCTCCCAGTTGAAACTTTATACCTTCCCAAGAGTAGCATAGGAGGTGGTTATTTAGAATTGCAAAAGTAGGAAAATGTTACCATGGAAAATATTAGATGCATGTAACACACATTCATATTATATTATTATTATTATTTAAACTATTCGATCGATTTCGAACAAATTTGCACCAAACATGTCAATTAGGCCTGTATAGATGCACGAAAAAAGGTTTTGAAAATCTTTGAAAAACAACCCAATTTTTGGCCAAAAACCCCCAAAAATCTGTTATTATTATTATTATTACCTGAACGAGAATTTTTAGAAAAATTCTATTTTTTGAATATGGTAGGGTACATTAAGGGCTACAAATAAGCCAAATTTTATCAAAATCATTAGAGCCGTTTTTGAGAAATTTAGATTTTTCTTTTTTTTGTAAACCCCTTTAAAAATCAAAAATTTTAAAAAATTAAAAAACACATGGAGATATTCCAGAACTACACCTACATACCAATTTCATCAAAATCGGACCGTTGGTATGGTCTCCAGCTCTGTACACATCCTTACAGACACACAGACACATGGACAGACATCACCAAAAAAACACTTTTTTGGGTTCAGGGAGCACCAAAACAAATAATTCCACTAAAAATATTTTCTGGTTCAGGGAGTACCAACACAGCTAATTCCACCAAACATTTTTTGGGGGTTCAGGGAGCACCAAAACAGGTAATTCCACTAAAAATTCTAATTCGAAAATTTGGACGAAAACAATACTTTCTCCATATACTACGTATAGGGTGGAGAAAGTAAAAAACAAACTATTTAAAAACAACATTAAGGCCTACTTATCTAGGCCTACCTAACTATGCTGGTGGGGATTTTTAACTCGGTAAATGTGTACAACAATAAGGTTTATAAAACTGTAGGCCCATTTGTTAAACATTTTTATTTACATACGTTATTCACATAGTATTTAAAAAAGATAAAAATATTATCTTTTAATTATTGCTTTTTATTTAATATTGATAGATCAAATGATTTAGAAGTTATTAATATTATAGTGAATAAATTAATAATCGAATATTTTTATATGTTATACGAAGATGAACGATTGTTTCCGAAGCTAAACGAATAATTATCTCTTCTTTAAATAATTTGTATAAACATATATATTTATGATAAAAGGTTGTATTTATATACAGTTTATAACCTCACAGCAAATATTATAACGTATAATATAGCATACATTACTTCTATAACTCATATTTTTTGTGCGGAGGGAGCTGAGCGAGCGAAGCTCTTATACTAGCCTACACTCTGGCTTTTTATTTTCACATACTCCTCCTGAACGACTGAAATGATCCGCACGAAATTTGGTACGGTCATAGTAACCAACTATGGGAAGGTATAAATCTGAAATGGTCCAAATCGGACGTCATGGTTTTGCCCTACGGCCCTTTAAAGTTACAATGTTATTTTAATAGAAGACATATTTTATTTGGTTTATTTACTATGTGTTGATTATACAGCTGTTAAAAGGATCATATCTAACTCCAGACTGTTACTATCAGCTGTTTGTAAATACAATAGTTTTATGTGCACTTGTAGTTTTGCAGCTGTTCCATGCCAATACTTGCTCCGCTTAATATTGCAAGCAGACAACTGCATTGCATACCTAGTTAAAAAATCAACTTCACAAGAAATTAATAATTGAAGTTGTAATCATAACCAGAAACTATAATCTACATCTGTTTGTTTAAGTATTACAGATGATTGATGAAATTTTACAAGAGACAAAAAAGTTGCTAAATGTATAAATAACGGTGCATAAATTATCAAGATTACACGACTATTAATTGAGTTTATGCAATTGTATGGAAATGACTTCATGCGATCAATGTTGCGGTAACAATGGAAAAATTTCGTATTTATAGTTCGAAAACTTGTTACTGTTAAGTTATTTAATAAATCATTCCTTAAAGTCCCTATGATATTATTCATTAAGCAAAATTTGAGTAATTATTCGTATATTTTAATTTTGTTTCTAACATTTATAGTTCTTGAGATATTGTACTTTATAGCCAACCATTGTTGTAAGTAATCAATAAAAACTTTCCAAATACTAACAATGACAACAGTTTAAGATGCTCGTATTCCACTGGTTTAACAGCTGGGAGTCAAAATATTGTCGTAACTGTAAATAATAACAAGTCGGAATAAAACTACAAATCATTACCTTATTAGCGAATTTCCATAAGAAATTTTTATACTTATTTCCCTGTCGCTTGGTTTCCCCAAAATCGATCAAAACGCAAAATACCATAAAAGTACTCGGTTCAAAGCTATGTGGTGCAAACTCGCGAGGTCACTAGGCGCAAACACATACTACTAATATATTTCGTACACAGAGGCAGCTATTCAGCACCGTCCTGAGTAGACCTATTTCCCAAACTGTTTGTTGAAACCCTAAAACATAGGCCTATAAACTTAATTTTGGAAATTTGCTCAATTCACGTTAGCGGTTCAGCTGCGTGGTCGAATTATTTTACTGTTTTAGTATTCCGTCATCCTAATCAACAGCACTTAAAAGTTCCTCAAAGTTTAGAACAAGTGTGTTAGTAGTTTTTTGTGTAGCTAATAACGGCAGGTAACCATACTACTAATTCCTCACCTACTTTAATTCCTAATATCAGTACCTTGCTTACTTTAATTCTTACTGCTACTTCAATTCGTAGGCATACTATTAATTGTTTACCTACTTTAATTCCAACTACTAATTATCACCTGCTTCAATCAATTTTTGCTTTAATCAGCTGGACACCGAAATCAGCTGTTATGATTTGAATAGTCATTCCTTTAAAATGAGAGATCGACATCTTTTAATCCACAACATCTTGTAAAATCTTTACAATTTAAGAAATCTAGCCGTTCCAATACTTTTTTGACAATATGCAAACGCATTATTCACGCACACACAATGTACATTAAAGCAATTCTTACAGTACATGATCAACTTCACTTAAGTGTAATTTTTTTATTGCCACATCATTTGTTTAGGTAAGTAGCCTATAGCCTAATAAACATTTGAAGTAAGTTACTCAACAACTAAAAATACAATCTTAAAATACATTTATATTTTATTTTTTGTCGTAGAGTTTTTGTTATTTTGTTGTTTTTCTTTTATAGTTTCGATTGATTATTGTTTTAATTTATACCTAAGGTCTATAATACGCATTTGTTTATGTTTCTATCTGTTGTGTCTTGTTTTTTTTTTAAATTTTAAATAGATTTACTTCTGTTATTAATTATTTTTAGGCGTACATGTAATTAATCTTTGTTATTTGCTGTTTGTCAGATTTTATTTTCATTAACTACAAGTAATTTCTATGTTGTTTTATTTTATGACTTATTTGTTTCTAACCAATTCATCGTCCACAAAAATAAAAAAACAATTAATTGTTTTAATAGTTTCCTGCGTATTTGTGAGTTAGTGTGTATAGGGAGCAAATGTAAAATTTTAATTGTATCACATATTAAACTAATTAAAATATTTTATAGGTTGTCACGAATAACATTTGTGTTTTACAAACAGTATGTGTTAATTTGTATCTATTTTATTAGGCCTACATGAAAAAAACACAACATTTTAAAGTCTACGATAACTATTCAATTTAAAACCTATAGTTTCATTTACTTATGAACGAAATTATTATTATTAATATGTTAACATTATGTGCCATAAAAATACACTTGGAACAATTTCTATTTCTGCTGCACTAAACAAAGATATTTAAATAAATCAGATAACCACACAAATTTAACACGTATGAAGTTTAAAAAAAAATAACTATTTCAAAAAAGATAAATTATTTTGGTGGAAATACGTTACTCGGAAGGATTCATAATCATTTTAAATTATTAATGATTGGGAGGGGGGGCATGGTTCACTTTTGCAAATTTAGTCTATTAATTATGGTTTAGGTTACTTGTATTATGGGTAAGGCCATAATATTGACTTTGTTTCGGTTTAATTATTTTTACTAAAGTAGGCATAATAGCCTACTAGTTTAGACTTATTTTGATTGCGTATTGTAGGCCTACAAACATTTTGTTTATCTTAACCTTTATCGCCGTTTAGAGGTAAACAAGTTTCAGAAATAATTTAAATTATATTTATTTATTTTCAGAACTGATAAGTATATTATGTAATGAAAA
>JAGFPH010002305.1:116134-146444 GCA_018207615.1 Philaenus spumarius | reverse complement strand
GGGAGTTTCCTATCAATTTTGTTCCTTGTTCCGGGGACTGTACCTGATTTACTTTTGCACACGATTGTAGTAAATGTAATTACCTTTCGAACGAATAAGCTCAAAAAGTGTATACTGGCTTATGAGTGGGAGTAATCGCGCAAAAACCTGACATTTATAATGAAAAAATCATTTATCGGGAGTTTCCTATCAATTTTGTTCCTTGTTCCGAGGACTGTACCTGAATTACTTTTGCACGGAATTGTAGTAAATTTAATTACCTTTCAAACGATATAGCTCAAAAACTGCACACTGGCTTATGAGTGGGGGAAATTGTGCAAAAACCTTACATTTATAATGAAAAAATCATTTATCTTGAGCTTTCTATCAATTTTCTCCCTTGTTCCGGAGACTGTACCTGAAAAACCTTTGCACAGGATTGTAGTAAATTTAACTACCTTTCGAACGATATAGCTCAAAAATTGCACACGGGCTTATGAGTGGGAGAAATTGTGCAAAACCTTACACGGATAATGAAAAAATCATTTATCGGGAGCTTTCTATCAATTTTGTTCCTGGTTCCGGCGACTGTACCTGAAATACCTTTACACAGGATTGTAGTAAATTTAATTACCTTTCAAACGATATAGCTCAAAATCTGCACAAGGGCTTATGAGTGGGAGAAATAATGCATTTTCCTCGCTCTAACTTTGCCATTTTGATTTGAATCAAACGACCCGCCATTTTGTGTAGGTAAAATCGAAAAATGAAAATATCAGTGTCTGGGACATCCTACAAGGACCCTTCCACTAAAATTTCAGCTATTTTGAAGCATATTCACTACTATTTTATCAAGGTGGGAAAAACCCATATACTTATATACCGTTAAATCCCTACCCAAAAACGAGTAATTGGTATAACTCCGCCATTTTGAATCCGATCGAAAAACAAAAAAACGTGTATCTGAAGAATCCTACTAGGACCCTTTCACCAAAAAATCAGCAATTTTGAAGCATATTTACTACCACTTATCAATCCGGGAATAAAACAGATATATATAAAGTAATTTTTAAATTGGGTCGAGTGTAATAGCTCTTATTTTCTTAAAAAATTCGGCTAATAAAATTTTTTTAAGGCCGTTTCATGCTAGGTATTCAGTTTATTAGCTCCAAAAAATGCAGTAAACTGCATAGGCGTAACCGTATGGGGGGGGAGGTTACAACAACCGAGGGGGGGAAGGGGATTTTTTAAATTAAGATGCAAAATAACAGGTTTTAGTCTTCCCAAAAGTACTTTAAAATGATATAGGTATGTATAATTTTCCACTTCTAATTTGATTCAGGCCTACTTTAGAATAATTTAGAATTTCAACCATGACTCATCTCCCGCCAAATATTTCCATGCGCTGCCTCTAACCTCATAGGCTTGGAACACACGGCGTTTATTTGCCAGCTGCGGATTAGTTACCGTCCTCGCTCATAAAAAGACTCATTGAGATTCATTAAACTGAAGTGTCTAGTTCATCAATCACGAAGTGTGTTATGCAATATATTATTTCTTTTAATGTTTTATTGATATGAACAGAGATCAAATGTCGTTTTGTTGTTATTCCATCGCCCATTGAAAAGGAAGCAAAAATATATACTTATTTTCATTCATCCAATCATTAAATAAAAGAAGAGAAGATTTTGGAGCATTCTACACTGTGTTTCCTGATTTAAGAACTAGAAAAAACATTTTTCAATTATTTAAGAATGTCGGTTTCGTCATTTGACGAACTGCACAGGCGGCTGAAGGATAGTATTCTACGAAAAAAATAAGAAAAATTGGCGTGCATTTGATCACATTCGCCACTGTTTCGGCGAAGACGTTGGAAAATCCATCGATTGTAATGGCAGCGAGCGGCTGCACAGCTACCGTCGTTTATTTTTCCGACGAATGTGCATGCTCTAATACTCTTCGCGCCACTATTGATATGGCAAATAATCTGTGGCGGACGAAAACACCGTATGCTGCCTTTAGAACACTATCCTTTGATACACTACACTGCATCTATATAAAATAAAATGTCAGTGCCCAATTCAACCAAGATAACGTCAGCAATATATTGATAATTTATTGTAGCTTAACATTTGCATAGGTGTTGAAAACAAGTTAGGTATTTTAATATAAACAAAGTTCAAAATATTTTTTCAATGGGGGGGTTATAACACCCCTCCCCCCCCGCCCGGTTACGCCTATGGTAAACTGTACAAGTGAGATAACATCGACCAATATCTGGTGTGATCAGGGTGGCTCTGGTAAATGGTAAAGGTCCTGGGTTCGAATCCCGGTCTTGGTCCATGTTTTTCACTTGTAATTTAGTTAAATCGACAAATAATTAACTATTGGGGTTGACTTGTGAGAAGAAAATTTGATAAAACACAAAATCTCACGACTGAAACGTTTACCCACAAAATTATAGTCATAGTTTGATTATTGTAGCTCGTGCATCACTGAAGATGACGACATTGTCGTTGAAACGCGTTTTAGTAAACATATTGTTGGGAGATTTTGTGTTCAAGTTTATTCTATCAAAATAAGCTACTCACTAGAAAGAGACCAGTAGCAACTGTGGTTTTAAGTCATTACCTATTGGAAATAAAACTTAAAAATTGAATAAATAAAACAATAACAAAATTTGTTTTACGTATATAATCAAACATAACACAAATAACTTTATAATATATTCATATATAAAAATAATACTATGTGCAAGTATTTTATTCAACTTTAATGTGAATAAGATTAATATTTAAAGACATTACCTACTAAATATAACAACTTACAAATTAAATACTAATAGTCAAACAGTTTTTTTTTTTTTGTATATAAAGCTATACATTATTTATTTTAAAAACATTTGATGAAAATAGCTCATAATAGAATATTTTATATATTATAGGCCTCTAAATTTTCTGCAGTAGGCCTTCATTTATTTTTTACTTAAAATCTCAACAATGTCTCAACATAAAAAATAATTGGTAGTTTCACATGGAATGTAAGTAGCATGGATCATATTATTATATTTTCATTAAATATCTAAAAACATACATGTTAGTACTTAACCAAAAGGTTTTGGGTTCAATATAGACACCATTAATATTGTGACCATAACTTTTGTCTGTTTAAAATAGTTTATCACATTTCTTTCAACTGCAAATGCACAACGCCTCAATCTGTCAAGACCACTCTTGGCAATAATTAATTACTATAAACACTTTAGTAACTTTTTATGTTATGCAATATTTTTGACAGAAATACAGTGAGATTCTTATGTCAGAATATATTTTCTTTTAGTTTTTTAGAAATTTGAAAATGTATATGTTACTATTATACATATATGTATATGTACATAAACTGAACCGTCTCGTATTTAGTTCTATTTCTATTTTCCTTAGATAATTTTCTGAATTTATTACATTTTCATATTAACTAGAGTTTGAATAAAGTGGTAACTTATAACTAAAAGAGAGCTAACATGATTCATTGGTATTACCCTTAAGTCCGAGACTTATATAAAAGCTCAAGGGTGCTACCTATTTTGATAAAAGACTTGCTAAATAAAAAGCGGTAATATCCACTCGCAGAAAAAAAAAACTTCTAAAAGAAACTAGATACGGACAGTGTTTGGCGCCTTCGAAGTATGATTGAGGATTATGACTAAGTTGTAAAACCATTTGTTGTGGAAGTTTGTTGATTTTCTTTTCCTCCTTTTTTTCTAGCTGTTCAATACACATTTTTCAACATTACATGATAATCAAAGAATACATTCTAACTAACCCTAACTAATATATGGTAGATTTGCCCTAAACCAAAAATTTCAGCGTCCAGGGTTAACTTTAACACACTTGATCAACGTGGATCAACGTAGATTAACTTTTATTTTAACTGGGCCACCATTGGAATCTCCAGAAGTACAAGATGTACAGCATACTTTAAATGGGGGACTTCACCTACGTTTTAGTCACCATTAAAAATATGAATTTGGAATTTCAAAAATGTACAGCCATTTTTCAATATGACGGACAACTTTCAAATTTCTTATAGAACACTGTATAACTTGTAAAAACCAAAATCATCATAAAATACAGGGTGTTCTGTAAGAAATTCAAAATTTCAAATTCATATTTTTAATGGTGACTAAAAAGTAGGTAAAGTCCCCATTTAAAGTTTGCTGTAAATCTTGTACCTTTGGAGTTCCCAATGGTGGCCCAGTAAAACGAACACCTGTACATTCCGATATCATTATTTATAGTTACTATAGATTAATCCATGAAATTATGTATGTTTAAATGTTCATGTTCCATCTACAGTAACGTATAACCTTCAGTTAAATTCACAGATGTATTATATACATTGTTAACTTTTAGATTCACCCTTGCTATAAATCCATATTTAAATTTGATTAGTCTCAGGATTTGATGCGTGGAGCTAATTTTCCAGTTCGTAATGCAGTAAGTTCATCCAAATTGTTTACTAAACTGGAAAAAAAAGACAAATTATAAATTAAAACATGTTGTAAATGAAACATCTTACGTACTTCTATCATAATTCAGCATTTCCTTAAACATTTGGTTGACCCTATTGATACCTAATTTTGGAGATATACCAACTTTCATTTTAAACGGAAAAAACTGTTGTAATATTATGAAAAAATTATGAAATTCATTTTTATTACATCGTTATTTTTATAGTGGAACATTTTGGTTTTAGGTTACAACTCTATTGATACCTACTTCTGGACATCTATCTGGCCGATTTTCATACGGTTTGTTTTAAATGGAAAAAAATATTGTATTATTATTTAAAAAATTATAAAAAGTAATTTTTATTTGATCTTTATAATTTTATTGTAAGGGTACTTTTGGAGTTTTTTGGGTTAGGCTACAACCCTATTGATTTACCTATTTCTGGACATCTACCAGACAGATTTTCATGCGGTTTGTTTCAAATGAAAAAATCTTGTAATTATTATTTAAAAAATTATGAAATGTAATTTTTATTTGATCTTTATAATTTTATTGCAAGGGTACTTTGGGGGTTTTTTCGATTTAGGCTACAACCCTATTGATTTACCTATTTATAGTATTTATGGACATCTACCAGGCAGATTTTCATGCGGTTTGTTTTAAATGAAAAAATCTTGTATTATTATTTAAAAAATATGAAATATAATTTTTATTTCATGTTTATAATTTTATTATAAGGGTAATTTTGGGGGTTTTTGGTTTTAAGCTACAACCCTATTGATACCTATTTCTGGAGATCAACGGACCGATTACCATTAGATATGTTTTAAATGAAATTCAATTATTTTGTCATTTTGAATCAAGAAATTATGAAATGTAGGTATAGTTTTTATTTCATCGTTATATTTACAATGGCACTTTCTAGGTTGCAATACTAATGATACCTATTTCCGGATCTAAGGGGCCGATTATCATTATATTCTTTATTTTAAATGAAAGAGAATTTTATCATTTTAATCAAGAAATTATGAATGTTGTCCTAGTTTTTATATTTACAATTGCACTTTTTAGGTTACTACCCTATTGATACCTATTTTGCCCTTTTTACGACCTTTTTACTGAACCGTAAAGACTTTTTTACTTTTTTATGAATCAGCCGACCATGGGATGCTTTTTTACCTAGTTAATATATAATTAGGTATTTAGTATTTTATATGAAATCTAAATCCATTTAGATCATTTAGATGTTATCACATGAATCCTATAATAGTAAAATAACAATTGTAATAACGGTAAAGTTATTCTTCCGTCACATTATGGCCCGCCCTCCCTCTTGCGGCAAATGTTTGTAGTTTCCTGGGAAGGCCGTCATACAGATCCTCGTCGTTCGACTCTGGTTGCAGTTTATAGAGTTTCCTCTCCTTTGGACCGTTTCTCAAGCTATATGTCATCTCGATCTGTTCAGAGTAAGTGATCACAGCCATTGTTACATGTGGTTTGGTCTGCATCTGGGCTGCATCTTTCGTTTGCCCTTATGCCATTGTGGTCTGGAATCCATTGGATGACAATTTCTTTGGATAAGCTGTGAAGAATGTTTTTGAATGTTTCTTGCACCTGTATATAGTTTACTATTGCCCAGATTATAGATTTAGAGTCGCTCAGGGTTAGTATTCTGTGTTCCGGTCTGGTATGTAAATGTCTGATCTCGATCAGGTGTTGATAGCGTTCAGTAATTTATCAATATAGATATGAATATTATCCATGTACTTTGTGTTTACATTTAGCAGTGCTGTGAAATTCAGGAGAGAAGGGTCGTTCTGCTTTTCTACCTTTCCTAGATTGGTGTTTACAACTGAAGAGTTCTACAGCCAAGTATTCACAATGCATGGATAATGATTGATTTAATTCCATATAACTCTCAAATACACTATTAATTATTAAAAATGTAGTTATGTAAAGTGACAAAGAATTTCATTCTAAGTGAAGGCTCTTATGGATCCCTGTGTTTGCAGGAATAATAAGGATGAACGTTATGAGCATACTTTTGGATATGGTAAAGAAAATTTCAATAAAGAAGATCTGAAATTCTCCTAAATGGAAGGAAATGTTGAGTGATCAGATCTAGACACATAGTTTTCTTGATTTCTTGAGCAGACATTTCAGTAAAGAATTTTAATAGCTTGAGAGACCACAAATGATGAAGTTTGTGATTGGAATTCTGTAAGTGATATTTTCATCCAAAGAATCTTGTGAGTAATGCTCTGCCATAGGAAAAGTGGAATCATTTAAAATAAATTATGTGTGTATGTTATACCTTGGTATTGCTGAGGCAAAAATGTCCAAGTAAGTTACAGATAATGTTTACAATGACTGACAAGAGGTGGCCTATTTGGAATCTTTAAGTAAAGAAACATAAAGATATTGAATATGTGAATATATACTTACTCTAACGCTTTATTTTCTTTTTTGACCTGGAAGGCTGCGACCACAATGTAAGCGAGCAGGAACAAGCCCAGCACAACCAGGATAAAAGAAATATAAAAGTCTATTGCAAACATGAAAAGTAGAGCTCGTAACTGAACGGCTAAGTCTTCGGTGAGTGATGCTTGTTGTTCGAACCATATCATCGGTATCATGACTTCTGGAACTGTGCTGTATAAACTGGAATTATAAATAGAAATTTATTTATACTTGGTTCAGCTGAAGTAGTTTACTGGTGTATATTTAATAAGTACAATTAGTTATAGAAGTTATTTTCTACTTTTTATGCAGAGTACAAATTCTTTGTCGGTACTAAACAAAGAGACAAAATAGAGAAACTACTGTATTTGTACAATAATAAAAACAAACACACATTCTCAAAGCTGTGCATAGTTGTGATTTTTTTCTACTGAAATTTAGCGATAGATGATTGTAGTTGGTGCACACCGTCGCATGGTCTATGATGAACTCACCCGAAAAAATATGTTTCATTAGACTATATAAAGTGAATTGCATACAAAAATCATAAAACTAAAATGATAAAATTTTCAATTGCTTTTAAAATTAAGATCTGTATAGGCCTATTGTTTAATGTTTCACACGTTTCAAACTTAAATAATTCGACCACTCAGCTGAACCGCTGAGGTGAGTTGAGCGAATTTCCAAAATTAAATTTATACATTTTACGGTTCCAACCATTTGGAAACTGATCTACTCAAATGTGTGTACGAAATATATTAGTAGAATTTGTTTGCTTCGAAGCCAACAGCTTCGACTCACACGCTCCTTCGTTTCACTCGCAGCAGAAAAACTGGCTTATCGAATTTGCACCTCGGACTATGAATAACTTTGCTTTGATCGCTGGGTACAAACTCGGCCGAATCAGAAGATTTTGGGATTAACAAACCTCGGTAAAATCTCTTATGTTGATTTGAACCTTGTACTTTTATAGTATTTTACTTTTTCATCGATTTTGGAGGGGCCCAAGTAAGCTATAAGGTCGTGTAAAAAATCAAAATGTGCAGAATAATATAGTACATTTATTCTTTTAGATAAAACTCTTAAAAAGTTTAATTCTCGTACAAAAAGTCTAAAAAAATAGCTACTTTCAATCAACACGTGCTTTTGATTGTTGGATTTTTTGGCTAACAAACTCATCCGAGCGACATAGACAACCAACGTGTGTACAAAATTTGGACCAAATCGGACTTAGAGAGCGCATGGACAAAAATGCGGCCGTTAGAGTATGAATACGTACATACAGTAGAGCGACGATAATTCGAACGTCAATAATCCGAAACGTCAAAAATCCGAACACGTTCTGAGGCAACCCCTGCAAAACTTCCGTTTTCGTTTTCGTAAATTCCAATTATTAAATTTATTAATAATTATTAAATTATTAAATTGTCGTTAAAAAATTCACAAAAATCTTCATCGCAGTTTGACATTATTATCTCTTTTTAAACACTTCTTAATACCTGCTCTCACACACCCTCTGTCAGTATTTTCACTGTCACGCTAATAAGCTGTTTTAGCGCTAGCAGTAAACATACAGAAAGTTTATTCATTTCTCATTGTGTAATCATTATAACAGTGTGTCGTACATACAGTAGTGTACTATACAGTATTTTTGTAATTTTTCGTTTGTGTTAACTACAATGTACAAAAATTTTAATTATGTACTGTACTGTAACTGAGAGTTACATATGTAATCATGTTGGCCCTACTGTGTACGTGCAGGTTCATCTAAATCATAATATGTAAGTAGTCTTACATACTGTATTGTAATTGCATTACCGCTTGTACTGTTAAAACACTTTAATCGATTAAAGGGCATATATCGACTAAATAGCTTTTTCTTGATTGTTTTCAAAAATCCGAACAAATTGATAATCCGAACCCCCCTCGGTCCCAATTAGTTCGGATTTTCGACCGTCTACTGTACATATATATATATTTATAACATTTCTTATGCCTCCCCAAAATCGGTGCAGATTTACTACTCCCGACCATAGGTCTTACTGCAAAAGCTCATATTTCCTATGCAAATTCACTAATAATGGTATATAATAGATTGCCAAAACTGAATTACCTTAAAATTTAATTTGTAATGTCATACCTTACGCTATAAAAACCATGGTTGGTTTCACTTGAGGTGCAAAAGTCCATCAAATGGGAATAATAAATTATATAACATTCTAAAATATATAGTATAATATATTATATATTAGAATATTCCTGTCATGCTATAAAACAACAATTGCAAAATATGCATCACTGTTGTATAATCATGCCTCTGTGATTAAAATTATTAATATATGTTTAATAAAACTTGAAGCAATGAAACTTTAGTCAAAAGCTCACCTTACACTTTCTACTGGCCTAATCATAACGTTTATTTGCAGCCTCGCTCTAACATCCAATGGTATTCCTGTTTTCTGCAACAGAAATTCATCTTGTAGAAGAGCACAAACTGAAATATTATATCAGTTTTTTTTTTTTTTTAATCAATCATATTAGCCACGGATCAATTATATAATTATATTATATTGTATGTACTCACGTCTGTTGATCCTTTTTGTTTTTTCTTAATAAAACAATTGCAATTTCGGACATGAAATACCCATCATCAGGTTTTATAAATATATCACATAACACAGGAACATAAAAACACACATATATTTCACTCCGTGTGGAGATCGTTAAAGTCAAACACGCACTTTTTTTATTTCGAGCATTGGTGTGCACACCGCATCAGTTGTTTAAGGTGGTACTGAATGAAGTTAGGTTATGCAACGATTATTGGACCGTATCCCCCTCCCTTGTCTTGTGATTAGCGTGTCATACAATAGGTTTGACTTAAATTATATTCTATAACAGATATGTCGATGATACCATTATTGTATTTAATGGCAACGACAGACAATTATGCCTTTTAACCAATTTTATAAATAATATACACACCAACCTCACCTTTACCGCAGAAATCGAAAATAACATTGGCCTGAATTACTTAGACCTGAACTTATCTTGGAACAATACAAGAATCGCATTAAACATACACAGAAAACCTACAACTACAGATAAAACCATACACAAATCTTCTCATCTTCCACTAGAGCAAAAACTAGCCGCTTATAATAGACTTTTATCAGTACCCTTGTCCGCAACAAAATATGAGAGAGAAAGGAATATTATTAAACACATCGCACAAGCTAACGGCTACAGGAAAACTATCGTGGATCAATTAATAAGTAAGCATAAGAAAAAGAAAATGACACCAAAAATAACAACTAAGTGTAATAATAGTGAAAAGAAAAAACATGCTTCATGTGTTTATGGTAACATGTTCAACAACACTATAAGGAATATAATGGCCAGTAATAACATCATTCTTACGTTCCGTACCACTAATAAGTTGGAACTTCTACTCAAACCAAAAACTAGAGAAAAATTTGACGAATATAAAACAACCGGTGTTTACAAGTTAATGCAATGGTTGTCCTAGTTTCTACATAGGACAAACTGGACGTCCATTTAACATTAGGTACAAAGAACATTTGCCACCTAGCAACCTTAGAGCTATCAAATCCACTTATGCCGAACATCTTGTCAATAACCTCCATTCATATACTGATATTAACACTAACATGAGTATATTACATAAATGTAAGAAGGGAAATACTCTAAACGCGTTAGAGGAATTTGAAATTTACAAAGGTTTAAAAGCTGAACCCAACAACATATTGAACGATCAGCTGTCATTTAAGTCAAACCTATTGTATGATACGCTAATCACAAGACAAGGGAAGGGGACACGGTCCAATAGTCGTTGCATAACCTAACTTCATTCAGTATCATCTTAAACAACTGATGCGGTATGCACACCAATGCTCGAAATAAAAAAAGTGCGTGTTTGACTTTAACGATCTCCACACGGAGTGAACTATATGTGTGTTTTTATGTTCCTGTGTTATGTGATATATTTATAAAACCTGATGATGGGTATTTCATGCCCGAAATTGCAATTGTTTTATTAAGAAAAAACAAAATGGATCAACAGACGTGAGTACATACGATATAATATAAAAATATCAGTATTGTTTAATATTTACACTGCATTTTACAATAATTCTAATACAAGAGAAGGTGTTAGTGAAGTGATCTGCACTTAGTAAATTTGTAAACTTATTCCAAATTTACTGGCTACTACCATTTTTTTATGTTTCGTAATCTTCTCAAACCAAAATACTTTCTATTCAGTCAGAACACTATTCTAGTCAGGCTAGAGCATTTCAATGAGACAATATTATATGATTGGCATTCTCAAAATTGACTCCACCCTCTCAGTTGTATGCATTTACTTGAGAGATATTGCACACTCGTTAGGAAAACAATTTAAATTTCGTATTTTGATTAGTCTAACCGAATATTAACCATCACTAACCGGTTCTAGAGTGAGATAAAATGTATGTCTATCAGCATCCGGTTCCATTCCTGCAACACTTTCCCTGTAAACAGGATCAGCCAGATGGAAGTGAGGAAATGATGCGAACGCAGGAGCACCGTAGCGGCAGGACGTTACATTTAGAACACCCGATGGTAAACATTCTCCACCGCAGAAGCATTCGTTTTCAGGTGATAAAGTACCGTTGTCGACCATATCGGCACCGCCTGTGAAGCGGTAGCCGGTGATACCGTGGACGACCTGTTCGTCTGTGTAGCCAAACGATATTGATCTGCAAAAATTGAAATTTATTATATAAACTGTTGTATGATCTTGGTGCTGAAATATAGTCTTATTTGTTACAATCTGAGCTATCAAATTTCATAGAAATTAGACAAATAACTGGACAAACTTACAGAACTTGGAAAACTGCTTTAGCTATAAAATTTGTGTAAACTCTGTCACAAATTTTATTTCTATATGATTGTAAGGCTGTCCAGAAAGTATCTTATGCTTTAAAATTAAAAATCAACCAAACAAAATTTTACTGTATACATTTGAAAAGAACCTATTTTTCTACATAACCGCCATTCAAATTGAGACACTTATAACGACGCACAAGCTTTTCAATTCCGTCTCTGTAGGAATCTGCGGCTTTAGATTTCAACCACTGGTTTACACCACATGAAGTTCTGTGTCAATGTCAAAGCGCTGTGTTGTGAGCCAGTTCTTCATCGCTCGAAAGAGTTGGATTCCATCAGCACTATTAACAATAGAGTCATAATCATTCGTCTGACAGACGACGCAAGTTCACCGAAATTCGTATTAGCTATGTAGGAATGCAATAGGCATAGTCTGCCCCTATTCTAATCCTCCTCTTTGACCACCTGTCAGTGCCCTGCCTCAATTCAGCACAGAACGACCTAGTATTTTCAAGTTATGCTGTTGCTGTTGTTTTCATGCAGTAGTCTGTAGACGAATGATTAGGATTAGTTTCAGTGCACTTTTACATTGTTTTTAACATTACACAAAATGTATTTTTTATAATTTTTAATGAAAACTTTATTAGAATAAGTGTGTATTTATGTACTTCAAACTAAAATTGTAAACAACAAAAAATTTTTGAGTAAAAATAATTATACATCAAAACAACTCATTTTTGTAGTGGCTTTTAAAGAAAAATGGTGTAAAATAATCTTCAAATAAAATGTAGGTTACATAAACATCTCAAAATGTTAGATTATTGTATTTACTGCAATTTCATTTCGTAAAAATAAAGTTTTTAAACAAAATACAATTAAAAAAATTGTTTTAACCTTGGTATTCTTACAGACGAATGATTCTGATTAGTCCAAGATCAGAAGATCTAACACAAGATTATGATTCTAGGGCTAAACACCTCCATACACAATTAGCCGTATGTGGACATGCTTTGTAATGGAAAAGCAACACTTTCTAATTTTTTATTTTATTTTCTTATA
Organism: Philaenus spumarius; assembly: GCA_018207615.1. NCBI lineage: Eukaryota > Metazoa > Arthropoda > Insecta > Hemiptera > Aphrophoridae > Philaenus > Philaenus spumarius. The sequence continues at coordinate 133,545 of JAGFPH010002305.1, read as the reverse complement.
CCAAAAAATGAGACATGGGAATAAAAAAATAGATTTTTAAATCAAAGTTGGTTTATTTGACAACAAAATAAGTAAAAAAAAAAAACACTACAAAATTAGAAAGAATCAAGGTCGTGAAACTCACACTGCATTATTACTTATTGTGTACTTAGGTTATTATAAAATATTGTAAGAATTGAAATAAAAAAAAAAGAACAGATACCCATGGTTGTGTTACATTGTTTTTACAGCTCAGGGTGTGGTATGGTGCCCTTTGAAACACGCAACGGGGTGTAGGTTGGGCCGCGTGGTGCAGGTTTCGCAAAGGTAGATCGTTTCCTTTCTCATTCCTTCTTGAGCGCAAGCAACACATCTACCACTATCCTTTTCTCTCCTTGCATAAAGTGTTGTCGGCCAAAAAATAATAAAACAAAGAATGCAGTACGGTTTCGCACGGAGTTTGCACGGAACTGACATGCAAGTTAGTTCGTCTGCAGCGTTAGCGTCTCTCGAAACAGAGCATGAGTGGTGTAGCGGGCCAACTTAGGTGCTCCTCCCACAACATTTGGAATTCGGAGTCGACCGCCATTATGTTATTTAACCAAGGGATATGTTACCCAATAACTGCTGCACTCAAGCGGCAAAACTGAAAACTATTTAGTCCTGATAATACACTCAATGTTTAAAAGCGAGTTTATTTGTCCACAGCGTTTTGAGCAAAGTCAAACTTAGCGGTTATATTCGTCTACAGCGCGGGAGGGTCAAGTCAATTGTTGCGCCACGTTCAAGGAAATCAACCAGAAGCACAGTTGCCATAATCTTTCTGGCTATACATTATATTTTCCTTATATTTAATGTAAGTAATGTTTATTTTTAAATGTATATAAGTAATCAAATTTATTTTTTATCATACTGCATTATAAACTGATGTTTTAATAAATGTGAAGTGACTCTTTATTTTAGTCATTCACTACTTGCTACTTTTTTTACTTTCTCCCCCTATACCATAGTATATGGAGAAAGTATTGTATTCGTCAAAATTTTCGAGTTTGAGTTTTTGGTGGAAATATCCGTTTTGGGTCCCCCTGAATCTAAAAAAGTGGTTTTCGGAGTGATGTCTGTGTGTGTGTCTGTATGTGTGTCTGTGTGTCTGTGTGTCTGTGTGGATGTTATCAGACCTAGAGCCTAAACCAGTCGTCCGATTTTGATGAAATTTGGTATGGAGGTACTAATCCACGGTATCTCCAGGCGTTTTTTTCATTTTTGTGAATTTTTAATTTTTAAGGGTAATTTTCCAATAAAAACCCATAAAATAACGGAAAAATTAACTTTTCTCAAAAACGGCTCTAACGATTTTGATTAAAATTTTTAAGTTTATAAGGGACCTAAAGTACTATAAACTGTAAAATTTTAATCAAAATCGTTCGAGCCGTTTTTGAGAAAAGTTGATTTTTCCATTATTTTATGGATTTTTATGGGAAAATGACTGTTAAAAATAAAAAAATCACAATAAATTGGTAATAGTATTTTTTTATTAAGTTTCTATAATGAGGGAGAAAGTATGTGTCAGTTTCCTGATACCGTTTATTATGGTATAGACCTAAAAGTATTTTATTGTACTAGAACCATGAACGTAAACAATGCATTATGGTACTTTAAAGTTACAACTCAAAAGGTTTGGTTGTTTCCCAACTGTCAACTGTAGCAGCACTGTCGCAAATCGGTTAAATCGAGTTTAAAATCTGCAGACAAATTAATAATGTAATTTATTAATTAAGTGTTTGTGTTATTCTACTGCAGTATGATAAAAAGTATCGACATAGCTTGTACTTAAAATGTTTTTTGGTGTTTCATTAAATTTTTTTATGTGCTCGGTGTTGCCTCGCAATAATACCATGATCTCGCACCACAAACATCCACTTTAGGTTCCAGTGATGAAATATACTGTATTGTATTTGGTAGATTTTTAATTTCAAAACTTAAGTTACTTTCTGGACAGCCCTTGTATTAAAGAAATTAAGTGAGGATGGAACTAATCCAAACTTACAGCTTACTAATTATATAAGAGTTAGACTTTTTTGTTTGTTGGCTGGCTATTATTGCATCAAAATGTAGGTACTTTTTATTCCAATACACAAACGTTCATGGTCTTCAAACCAATTCTAATCACGGTCATCAGACTTTGTCGTCAGGTACACTAACTCCTCAACCACAAGGCAGAAAATGGTACTACTCTAACAAGAACAGAACAGATAACCTGACCTAGTGTAAAGGAGCATCTTCCGCAGAAAGTATTATGACATTGAACCTAATTGGTTGATAACAATGTCTTTTAACATGAACTATTTTATATTTAAGCAATGTTTTGTGTGTACTTGTGATAACGCCAAAACACACGGAATTCACCCAATTAGCCTTCCCAATACTTACATGCCAACAACTTCTCTACCCACTTCTATAATAGCTTCACGCTACAGCATCGGCCAAACATACAAAGTAGGACCGTTTAACTAACTAAATTCCTGATTGGCCGACAGCTTTCCGCCTAGACGCAAGTTTAGACTAAAACCGTGACACTAACACAAGCTCTAAACTTGCGAAAGCCCTAACCAATCACAACCCGATTGGTTAGCTTCACCATAAAAACATACAATAGCTCGGCCATTGTTCTCCGCTAAAAATGACGGAGAAATTTTATAAGAAAGGCACCTTTTCTTGTTCAAACGCGCACTCTGCACCAGACACCACCACCACTACAACAAGGACTTTGAGCTTACCAGGACCAAGGAGTTGAGACAACGAAACAAATTCAATTCTAAAACGGTGCTGTCTCTTCGCCTTGCCCTCTCGGTGCTACCAGACCTTCGCAGAAACTCGCTTCCCGTTAGGGAGATAAAAGGGCAAGAGCCCAGCGATCTAGCAGTGTATCCGCCTCCTGTTAGAGAGATAATAAGGCAGGAGCCTGGCCTACACTGCTTGCAATCACCTCCCTCCGGGGAAATTAAAGGGAACTTGTCCCCGGTGATATAGCTCCATCATCGGTTAGGGTCCCCAGTTTGGGCATTCGAGTAATTTCGTTGGCTTATTTGTTTCAGAAGCCGAGCACGCAAGAAAGCCCGCCACCGCAGTACTGCTCCTCCAGCGCCAGGACCACGCCTGTCTTGCCAGTGGACCTACGCCTCACGGACTTTCCTCGCATTACCGGCCCTTTTCAGGGCCCAGTAATTCATCATTCCAAGAACCAAGAGAAATGTTACTTTCGTAAACAATTTTAGATAGGTGGAATTAGTTTTTATGACAAAGCTGATAAAGGGAAAATTTTGTGATTCTGTTTGACCTTAACAATTAATTGTTGAAACTGCGCATTAATTGAAATCAAGTGAAAGCTATACTCTGCTATTTTGTAGCATGGCTTGTATTAATGGTTTGTGTTACTAATTAGTTTTACATCGGGTTGAATAAGTTATTAAGTTAACTGTGCTAGTTACTCATCAGAGTTACACTTCTGTAAATCTATTGGAATGTCATGAAATGCTAAGCTGGCAGAAGAAACAGTCTTGGGCTAAGAGAGGTTGGACAGTCTAGTTGTACAATCTGGGCCAGAAGCCCGTAGGTTGGTATTACTTAAAATGTGTAAGTTTTAGTTTATCAAGTAATTAAGTAACTTTTTGCACTAAAACAGTCAACTTGATGAAGCAGACTAAGGTTTTGTTCGTTGCAAATCCTGATGATAACACAGGAGCTACAATATCAATTGCAGGAGGTATTGTAGATCCTGTCCAAATGATATAAATTAAAATAAAATTGCAACACTAGGCAAAGAGCCATAGAGTTAATACCATTTAACTTAAATTATCAAAAAATCATTAACCCTAAATGTATTATCTATTTAAGAAGCAATACAGTCTAACTGTAGGTTATAGGCTTCAATATCTCCTAAATAGCCTAGGATTATTAAAAATAACCGGAAATGCATTTATTAAGAGGTTAAGTTTAGATCATTAGTATTCTTCTTCAAATTAAAAATCAAAACAAATAAAAAAAATACTAACAAGAAACAATGTAAGTATGTAAAAATACTAAAAAATAAATACAAACTCCTATAAATCATTGATAATAATACTACCTTACGAAGGTCTGTCTTATGACTTCTTGTAATGATTTCCTGACTACAAAAGACTACTAAAAAGGTAGGCTAATTCTGAGGACTATGAAGCATTCCAATAAACATAGGATGACATATTAAATGACCAACTGTCATTCCTCTCCCACCATTTGCAAAAAATAAATGGAGATAACTATCAGTAGGCCTCCTTGCCTCATAACGTCAGTACCTCACCGATTACGTTAAGGTGTGCATCTATTTTAATTTATTTGTCAGTGCCATTTGTATAAGTGTAAAATTTTTATTTCAACGTACGACGGTCGCTTTGGAGAGAATAAGACCAGAGGATGGAGTTACGGCTCCAAAACATGTAGTCAGGAAATCACCACAAGAAGGACCATATTGAGGTATTATTATCAATAATTGATAAAGACTTGGTAACACAATCATGTAATGCCTACTATAAATCATATAACCTAGCTTTACTTAATACGTTAAGATAAAAACAAATGCGCTCATACAAATGTGAAAGAATGTTTTGGTTTTTTGAGTAAAACCTGTCATGCAAAAGTTGGCAAAATAAATTGTAATTCTGTCAATAGCTTACCTACATAGATTGGCAGAAAACATAGTCAACGGTTTCCCTCTGTCCACTTCTGGAGAAAACAGTTCTCCCGCAGAACCTCGCACTTCTGAACAAGTGCCGGGGAAATATTTTGTCTGGTTTTTGTAATTCCACGAGTCCAATTTGCCTAAATTCATAATGCTGTCTTCCCCCGTGTTCATTGTAAAAACACCGTCCATAAGTGTTGAGCCATTCATCTGATGGGAGAAATAGTATTACAATTATAAATATACTATTAATTAATGTTAACCTACACATATAATTTGGGTACAACATTTTTTGCCATATTTGTTTTGTTTGTACATCTATTTATTACATCATTTCACATATTATGTAGGCTTCTTCATCAACAAAATGCAGGGATACGTCTCTTACAACCCTAAGATAATTTTTATTTAACACAATAATGTAACAACTTACCTCCATCAGTAATCCCTTGTCATAATGTAAAACGACGACCTTTTTGGCAATTCAGCCATTCTCAAGTTATTGGAGAACATCCTATGTTGTCATGAACACTTAACAAAAAGATGTTCACAAACATTTAAATAAATTACTACACAAAAACATACTACGTGACAGTGGGCCCACCGAACATGGTTTTATTGAATATGTTTTCTTGAATAACTTATTTAAATGTTTGTGAACGTGTTTTTGTTAAATGTTCCATGACAACAGAAAATGTTCTCCGATAACTTGATAATGGCTGAATAGCCGAAACGACCATCTATTACGATGCGGCAAGTGACTATACTGATGACGGTAAGTTGTAACAGTATATTAATTATTTATAACAGAAGTCGGAATGGCGACAAACGAAATAAATAGTTTTCACGCTTACGCACACAACATCTTAAGAAGGCTATACACTAGTATAATTTATAGCCACTTTTTATTCATTAATCCACATCAAAAGTCCAGTTATTTTCTCAATTTGCATATTTTATATTAAAGAGTAAAAATTTAGTACTCTTTTTGTTTTAAATGTTTCAAATAACTTATTGAAATAGTTTGAAGTTTCCTTACAAAGAAAATCTAAAAATTGTGATCATTCACATTTAAAATATGTATCTGTTATTAATCATGTCACTCATCTCATGAATATCATATCATCAGTCATTAAAATCATTGTAAATAAAAAAATGTTAAAAACCAGAAATGACCAGGATCTGGGTCAGCAATAAGTCATACACCTTGTTATGGGAGAAGAAGGACCATTATTGAGCAACAATGGGATGGAAAGGCATGATGGGTATGGATAATTCTGAGACTAGCTTCCCAAGCATTGAGGGACTTGAACATTTTGGCTACAAAACTTTATAAAATAAATACAGCACTACACATCAGCAGACCATGAAACCTCAATCAGTAAATAAAAAATCCAGAAATAATAAATATTTATTGTTTTATAACTAATTGTTATTTCATTTTTTCTTTATTTTTAATTTATAGCTAGCCAGGAGAAAAATATCTAAAGTAAGAACCAAACATATTTTAACTCTAGGCCTAATCCTATTTCACCCCTTATAAAATAGGCATTCCAAATTATTAGAAATACTACACTAGATTACGAAATTGAAGATTATGAAAGTGTTGTTTACAATTCAGTTCAACACAACACCAGGGTCCACACTCAATGGCCACAACATTCTTCAATAATAACGGTCAAGCAGGGACAGGTCGGGGTTAGAAATACGCTATTATACTTTGTTATGAATATAGATATTATTTATAAAAATTGAGTACATGCATTATAATAGGATCACAATTACTACAGTGTAAGGGGTTGAAATGGGGGTTGTTACTCTTATACAATAAATATAAATTAAACTAACTTGCTACAAGCTGCAAGTATGAAATTAAGTAATATTATTTTTAAGTCATATAAAAATCTATTTGCTATTTAATTAGGTTAGTTAAGTAAAAGGGATTAAAAGGAATAACTACTATTAAAATTTAATAATAATCCATACACAACTCAACTAATTTACACATATAAGTAATAGGATTGTTTATAGAATATAGTCACTGCAATAAAAGACATTAAAATGGGGTTGCTACCATTATACAATAAAAATAAATTGCTGTACACTAAGTCCCTACAAGCTATAGAGCTAAATTTGTGTAATATTATTCTTAAGTGAAATAAAAACCATTTAAAATTCTATTACTTATGTCAAAGTAATGAAATGCCATAACTGCCCTTAAAATTAAATCAAGCAATAGCGAAGCTAGTTTATTATAAATCTCCTGGTGGTACTCGGTCATAGAAAGGTCGAGAACCACTGTACTTGATGCAGACATAGTCTTATATTTTGATTATGATTTAGTCTTGCTTTAAGCCCTGAATGTATTTCTGCTCCACGCATTTCTTCTGAGACGGTTATATTTTTAGCAACAAGAACTAAGCCATCAGCATATGCATGGACGTGCCACATTTAGTTAACGATAGTGGCTGTTTGGGCTGCTTTTTATAGTGTCGCTTGAAGGTATTGTTGAAAAGTCTTGCTGTCAGGGCATCTCCTTGACCTTATTGTGCCGATCTTCCAAATGGTATACAACTAAAGAAACTTATTTTCTAAAGCCTAGTCCACACTTACAAACATATTTACGTGTTTCTCCGACGTTACCCAAATGTTTCTGAACAGTTTCCAAACAAATGACAAACATTTAGCTCGTTTCAGCAAACAAACAAACAATGTTTTCTGTTTCCCAAACCAAATGGAAGACACGCAAACATGTTTTGTCTGGACGAGAAAATACGCGAGGGGAGGGCGTGCTACAATGCCTTATCTGGCTTTAGTGTTTCATTCTGCTCAGGCCTACTGTATATACTACGTGTGCAGTACTGGTCCAGTTGTTGAAGTGATCTGGTTTGTTGTCAACTGTGTAGTTTTGAAGATGGCTACTATTGCATGGAACCAGGAACAGACTTCAAATTTAATTGAAGAGTTTCATTCCCGTCGAGTTTTGTGGGACGTAACTTGTTATGAGTATAAGAACAGGGGCAAGAAACGCTAAATGAAATCGCACGTGTTTTTGAAATGATGTGAGCGTTGATGAAATAGAAAAAAAATTAAAAGTCTTAAAAGTTCAATTTCGACGTGAACTCAAGGCATTGTGTGAGAAAAAAAGTGGCAGTTCATTCACTTTTATAATGTAAATTAGCAAAAGCTAGAAGAACGTCTTCTTCAGTCAACATCTCGAGAAACACTGCCTGGCTAGTGTGGACACAAAACAATGACAAACATTTGTTTCTATGTTGTTTCGGAACAGTTTGCAAACAGCTGTGAAACAGTTGGGAATCAATTTGAAAACTGTAGACAAACATGAATGAAAAAACAACAAACAGTTTCCTAACTGGTTGCTTACATTGTTTTCAAGTGTGGACAAGGCTTACTACTTACAAAGGAAGGAGAATTTGACAATGGGAACCCTCTATTACAGTATCGATTTTAAAGTTTTTCAATTCTCTTATTTCCTAGGTTATAAGTGTTATGTAAAACATGAGAAACTAAACTCCACCTCCTGACAAAACACAAATTTCTCTTACCTTGTAAAACCAACCGAATCGGTCAAATGGTATCTCAACTCCGGCAAACTGTGGTAAGCTCATTGCAATGTTTATAAGCCTGTCTGTGTAACCTTCAAAGAGAAACTCTCCCACACGCTTGGTAACAGAAATATTCTGTTTTGTAGACGATAAAGTAAACGACAGACTGGATTTCAGCAAGTACGACCAATCTCGGACAGTGTGTGCTGCTGTCTGGAGACAAAATACAGAATTAATATTTAATATTAGGTAATTGAAGCCTAGAAAAATTTAAAAGATTGTTCTATTAGGTTTATCTAATTCTAAGAATTGTATTAAGTCAGAATATGTGGAGCTCCGGGTAATCAATAACTATAAATTGTGGTGGCCATTCTCAATAGAAGAGAATTTGTCTAATTTTGCGAAGAGTAAAGTTAAAAGAGTCTAATTGTTGCTCTTATGGTTTTATGTGTGGACTAAATAAGTCAGTTTCCTGTCCTGGATTACCCCCAAGTGCTTAACTTAGCTTTCCAAAGGACCGGATTTAAAGTTTGGACGCTCTTAGGGCCAAAGGTTTTTTCCACCCCCTCTTTGTAACGGACCCCTCCCTACCAATCCGGCTCCTCCAGCGATGGTGTCTTCCACTGTTGTGTTTGCCTTTCGCTCTCGTGCGAGCCTACGGGCATTGTTAGAATAGTTGGTGGTGAGAAGGTATTCTTTAAAGAAAGCCGTAAACGAGTAGCGGATTTAACATTGTTTATTAAATCAACTCCCATACTAAATTATTAAACTACGACTAATCACATGAGGCAAAGACATGATTAATTCCCCCTTAAAATGAGTCTACTCGCAAACGAGTTTAATCCCAGACTAACTGTTGCATCGCTTGGTGCTTCCAACTAGCGACCCCCCTTAACTTTACTCTAAAACCTCGATCTCGACAATATCATAACCCTGCATCTCTGTGTAATCTATTATGTTATTGTTATGAAATATTAGAAGGTGGAGGGTACCTGTCACATCTTCATACCATCAGAGGGAGCCGGTCGCTCCAACAATTTTCTTCAAGACACTTTTATTTTACCTTGCTTTGATCTATGGCATCCCGTAAATTGACGACCGCGGTTTCAACTTCACAGAGTCGTTTTCAAGTCACACACAACACACATATCACACTAAAACAGTCACATTAGTTAAATAGTCCACATTAAATTTACAATATGCACCGTGGTTAAACGGCTTGTCAATCGATTAAATAAACGTGGATATATCCTCTCTTGTGTTGACAATATTATATTAACATAATATTATTATCACAAATTATTATTATTGTTGCAATTATATTATCATCATATTATTATATATTTATAATCTCGTAGTGCACACATAATCTTGTAGTTGCTCATTTACATTCCATAAAGCCGGATCCGAACTGAGAAAGACGTCAGTTCTACCAATTTCAAAATCTACTTCCTCTCCAAGTTGATTTTAAAAAAAAACCTGTTCCAGATTGATTTCACAAGCTTCCTCGAGTTTAGAAATTACATAAGAAACAGACAGTAAATTTTCACTGTTGTTTATAACTCCACATTCAGCAGTGCTTGAAAAAAAATACATAATTTAGGAATCTGCGTTACAACTTTTTCATTTCTTTTATCTTTTTCTTCACACTTTTTTAAAACTCTGTGCCACTATGTTTTAGTTTATGGCTCATTGTATCACATAGTTTGTTACGTCGACATTAAAATTTAAAAACACAATGATGCAATGTAAGAATTGATTACAATTGTTCTCTGTTTAACTCTAATGATTGAAAGTCATCATAGTTTCACTTTTACTCATTCAGTTACTGAGCACTTCAGGAAATGGTGATGTTAGTAATGAAATAAATACTGTTTACCATTAATACCATTGATACTGATGACCGAAGGTACTTGGCAGAACTCCATTTTCAATTAAAAAACAAACACAAATTTTTTGTAACTTCTACAATTTTATTTTTGAATCTTGCTGACCATGGTTTTGCCAGTGACAAAAAATGTGGTGTTTATAAGCTAACATGTCTCATCTGTAATGAAGCTTATTTAGGCCAAACAGGCCATACCATACTTTTAAATGTAGGTAAGTGAACATGAAAGAAGTTGGCGGTTAGATCATAATGGCTCTAGTTTCTCAAACCATCTATAAAATCATTTAGTGTCAGATTTGTCCAATAATATTAACTTTCAGATTCTGCATGTCAATGATAAAAGTAGGAAATTAAATTTCTCAGAAATGTTAGAAATTAAGAGATTATTTTGTAAAGATGCTAGCCTTGTATTAACGATCAGGTAGAATTTTTGTCCAACTCGCCTCTATTAAACATTGTCAACCTTATGACCTTAGGTACCCCTTTCTACTCCCTTTCCTTTTTCTTTGTTGTGTTCTATGTTTAAACACGCTTGTTTTTCTAATGTATAAGCTGCCTCGTCAATGCCGTCTCTGGCGAAACCAAGGTTGGCTAGATTCAAAAATAAAATTGTAGAAATCACAAAAAATTATGTTTATTTTTAATTGAGTTTACCATTAATAATAAGAAATAGAATATGTACGTACATTCATCTTTAGCCCATACCAATATGCAAATAGATTTTCTTGTACGTTTGAGTAGTTTATCAGAACACAAATTGTAATTATCAATGGCTGCTACTGATTCTTATAGTTCCCCAGAAGGCTCACAATGTTTTTATAATAGATAATAACATCTATATTTCATCCGATTGCTTTGAAATTTTGCATAGTAACACAGGTTAACCCTGGGAAGGTTTTAGGCCATTTAACGAAGTCCTAGGACATTAGGGCTACGCCCCAGTGGCCCTCAAAGTTTCAATGTTAATCTAATGGAAGGTCAATCTTAAGGAAGAAGAAGAAATATTTCTTTTGATTTTATCAGAAACAGCTGTTCGTATGAAAAGCTTAAAACAGCTGATTTTGATCAACAGCTGATTTTGATCAACAACTGATTTGGATCAAAAAATGAATATAATCTTAGATTAGGTAAATCAAGCAATGAGCAGAATCCCATTATAATTTACATCGGCCCTCACGGATACGAATTACAGGCTTTCAAAGTTTCAAATTAAGCAATAGCAAAGCATTGCCGGGTCAGCTATAGTTTAGTATACAAGTTAAAAACGGCTAAACATACACATTATTCCTAAAATAATTCAAGAAACGGTATCACGATTTCTTTGCTTTAAATACTACAATTTATAATAAAAACCATAATTGTATGACTTACCTTAATGTAAGAACCAATTTTTCCTCTGGTGGAAAACACTTGACCCACTGAAACTTAACATTGAAACTTTGAGGGCCACTGGGGCGTAGCCCTAGTGTCCTAGGACTTTGGTAAATGGCCTAAAACCTTCCCAGGGTTAACCTGTGTTACTATGCAAAATTTCAAAGCAATCGGATGGACGGTTTGGTAACGCATAAAGGACAAACATACAGACAAACGTACAAACAGACATACATTGAATTATATATATATATAGACAATAACAAGGTAATAAAATGTACTAAAGCAAGGAAAATAAGATGTACACAATTTCAGGTCAGTATTTTAATCCAAACTAAATAATGATTTTTAATTCCGAAAAAGAAAGTTTATTATGTTTCAGAAACCAGGAAACATTTTAAAATTTTGCACTTGCAACTTATCACATACAGAAATCTATTCAAGATTTGTGTAAGTTTCTATGGTAAGGTAAAATTACTTGCATCTGTTAGATAAGTTTCAATGTTGGTGTGAGTCTCTTAAATCTTTAGTTGTCATTTGTCTTATTAGCTAATTTCCATAGGAAAGATGAGCTACTTCAGTAACCTTTATGGTGATGCCTAACGTCGGGAGTAATAAATGAGAACCTATCATGGTCCCCAGAACACATTTTCGAAGGTCATTAAATACTAATCTATTCACACTCTAACGCCGCATTTTTAGTCCGATTTGGTAAAAATTTGGTACACCCGTTGGTTTTCTAAGTCGCTCAGATGAGTACATTAGCCAAAAAAATCCAATTACCGGAAGCAGCAATTTTTTGAGATTTTTCATACTAAAACGAAACTTTTTGGGGTTTTATCTACAGTAAAAAAAATAAATCTAGAAAATTATGATGCATATTTTGTTTTTTACACGACCTTATAGCCCGTCAGGTTCTCCCAAAAACATCAAAACGTAAAACACCATAAAAGCACCCGGTATTATTTAACTCGCCAAGCTAGTTTGTTCACTATGGGCAAAGCGAAACAGTCCATACTTCGAGGCAGCTAGGTCGAGGTGTAAACTCGCCAAGCTAGTTTTTCCGATGCAAGCAAAATGAAGCAGCGCGTGAGTTGGAGCTGGGGGCTTAGGTGAAAACCAATTCTACTAATATATTTCATACACATAGGCAGCTATTCAGCACCCTTGTGAGTAGACCAATTTCGCAAATAGTTGGTTGAATCCCTAAAACTTAATTTTTAAAATTTGCGGCTCAGCTGCGTGATCGAATTATTAAGTTTTGAAATCAACTTTAAGAATATTGTTTTTATTAAACGCCACAATTTTTTGTTACATAACACTAATAGTATGGTTTATATGTAACGGAAAAAAATCACAATTTATGAATATTCAAAACACAATTTCGGTGTGCCCTTGCACATCAGGCTACTACTAACAATTCGTAATGCAATGAACTACGTACGCACATATACTGGAGAGGAAAATAACCTATCATTTTTGAAAACAATACAAATTTACTTTACATAGTTTTTATTTCAAAGTCTTTAAAATGATCTGCAATGTGTATTTCTGAACGCTGTTATTGATGTCAGTTTAATACATAGATAATGATTTTGAATACTTACCAGAGCCACTACATTTAGTGTGGTAACTTTATCATCCAATGAGCCTTTTGAATTTTCCTTATCAAAGTACCACTTCCTCACCATCTGGAACGTAACTGTGCTGTTTTCATTCCAGGATATGTTCACTTTTTCGTGTTCTTCTCTGTCAACAACATAATACACTACTATATACTTCTTTATACACAAATGATGGCAAACGTCTAAACTTTACTAACAATTGGAAATTATAAACAATTTATCTTTAAAAACAAAAGTCAACTTTAACTTGCAAAACCATTTTACTTATTTGTGAGATATTTGTGATGGATACGCAACAGCCTATATATCAGAGCACTTGGATATCCATTGAATATCCATGGGAATCTCTGGATATCCATCGGATGTCTATTGGAGATATTCAGTGGATATCTATGGATATGTTTGCGCTGTGTGGATACTACTTTTAATTTATGTAAATATCAGCAATATGTGTTGTTAAATTAATTCAGTTTTGCTGGTGATACAACTTTGACTTCCTACACAAACTCCTCGCAAAGGCTTTCTTACAGATCAATGTCACAAACCTGTATTAACCCTTTCCACTCCAGTGTCAGGGCAGCCCCGCATCCTACTAATCCGCACGAACTTCTATGTCGGGCGAGCCCTGAACCCGCTATGACAACGTTCTTTTATTGTATTTGAACGGACGTAGTTACTTTGATGATCGCTATTGTTGAAGTTTGAGATGTGCTTCTATCTTTGGAATTTTTTTAGAACCATTTGAGTTCAGTTTCTGTGGTAAATAAATCTTAGAAAATGTATGTTTGCCGTCTTTGGCCGCTCTGTGAACAGCTGTCTGCTTTCGCCGTTGTTTGGTTCCTACTTACTCGCAGTGTTTTAGTGAGCTTACGCGTTGCTTTGTTTTGTTGTGTACTAGGATGGTGCGTAATTTCACAGTTTATTTTTTTAATATTGTTCTTTTTACAATAATAATTGTTGTGAAATAAAATGAACAAAGACGACAGCAGATTGTTACAAAATGACGGGCGTGGCGACGGAACTTTTGTTTCGAACCTGGGTGATTCCAATATTACCAATAAGTTTTGAAAAGCAGCCTATATAATGCTGTTGTTAAGCAATAAAATAAATAGTAGAGGCAATTTTGTACAAGTTGGTGTCAAAACTAATTTTTTTCATAAAAACTAATTTTTTTACAAAAAACTTGTTTTTCAATTATAATTTTATATAATGTATTATTGTGTCTAAAACATTTGTAAACCACTTAATTTTGTTTGTAAGGATATAGACAACAAAAAACAAGCAACAATTATAGGTCTTCCCATTGAAAATTTGTCAAAAATTCTTGTTTTTACCTGTTTTTTATTACAAATTTCTATTTTTTTCAATAAGTAAAAATTTTTAAAATATACTTGAAAATAAAAATATATGTTTTATTTCATACCAATCTATACTTTAGTCATAGAAGAAACTAAAAAAAATCAGCCTTTTAGAACTGACAGAAATACTTTTTTTAGAGTAAACAAATTAAGGTGCAATATTCGCTCAAAATTAAATGGAGCTGATAGCAACACTAGGTCCCCAGTAATTGGAGTGGGGAGGGTTAAACTGAAAACAATAACAGTATATTCTGACAAAACTAAGTAAATGTAGGCCTATTTGTATTTAAAGCATGACTTGAACCAGGCACCAAGTGTATTACTATGGGAGAATGATCCTGAAGAAGTAAACTCAAAGGTCTTTGGTCTCATTATTCATAACTAGTGGACATGGCAATGCTTCGCTATTGCTTGATTTACCTAACCTAAAATTATATTCAGTTTTTGATCCAAATCAGTTGTTGATCAAAATCAGCTGTTGATCAAAATCAGCTGTTGATCAAAATCAGCTGTTTTAAGCTTTTCATACGAACAGCTGTTTTTTGTGCCCCTGATAAAATCAAAAGAAATCTTTCTTCTTCTTCCTTAAGATTGACCTTCCATAAGATTAACATGGCAACTTTGAGGGCCACTGGGGCGAAGCCCTTAACATACATTAAGCTCATTTTAAGGGAAGCACAACTTCAGAGTGAGCTCTGTAAAATGACACCAAAAACATCAAAATCGGTTAAAAACTCTAGGAGGAGTTCTACTCACAAAATAACCCCTACCAAATTAATTATGTATAGATAAGCGTTCCTGGAATAATCATATTAACAGTACGGGATCAGTGCTAAAATTACCTCTTACATACCTAGCATACCCAATATACCAGACAAGTAACTTGAAACTACCGTGTCAAACAACATAGATTAAGGATGTCCAATACCATTCTAGTAAGTGCATCGGAGTCAGTCTTGAGATGGCTGACCTATGATATGATAAGTTGGTTAGGGTTTCCAGAGCTAAAGTAAGGGTCGATGAGAAGGCTCCCGTAATCACAACGCATACCAACCTTTGAAGTTTGGTTGGAAGATGCAGTTATCTGTGCAGAACTTGATGCAACCATATAGAACCACCGGTCTTACTACTGAAGTGTGTAGCCAATTTGACCTGAGAGTCCATGTCTTGTCTTTTGTTACTTAGGAATTAACTTTCAAATGCTAGGTGAAGCCTCATCATAGATACCAATAGTTTAAGCCAAACGCCATTAATTTTGACCGACTAGAAATTTGTGGTGATTGTTCAGAATTTTAGCAAATTATCTACTTATATAAAGCTAGACGGTAACACTGATTCATTGACATTAATTATTAGGCACTTCCCGGAATCGGACCCCCCTCAACCTTATACTTGAATTAAAGCTCTCGACGAGAAACTTTTGAGAAAATTTCCAGAAGTTAACATTTTTTAATTTTGCAAGCACCTTTTGGGCGGGAAAGATTTTTTAGATTTTTTAAATTTGTTCATTTTTTTTACTTTGAGCGCGTTTTGTAAGAAAACGGTAAGAGATTGCAAAAAATGTTAAATACAAAAGTTGTAGAAAATTTTATTTCAGACCAACGATTTTTCATCAGATTTAAGATCCAATGATCCATTTAGCCACTATTCATCCGAGAAGGGAAGCTCCGCCCAACATTCTTAAATTTAGCCGGTTTCACTGTTTACTGGACATTAATTATTAGGCACTTCCCGTAATCGGACCCCCCTCAACCTTATACTTGAATTAAAGCTCTCAACGAGAAACTTTTGGGAAAATTGCCAGAAGTTAACATTTTTTAATTTTGCAAACACCTTTTGGGCGGGAAAGATTTTTTAAATTTTTTCATTTTTTTACTTTGAGCGCGTTTTGTAAGAAAACGGTAAGAGATTGCAAAAAATGTTAAATACAAAAGTTGTAGACAATTAAATTTCAAAGAAGAGATTTTCCGTCAGATTCAAGATCCAATCATCCATTTAGCCACTATTCATCCGTGAAGGGAGGCTCCGCCCAACGTCCTTAAAGCTAGACGATTTCACTCATTCATTGACATTAATTATTAGGCACTTCCCGTAATCGGAGCCCCATCAACCTTATACTTGAATTAAAGCTCTTGACGAGAAACTTTAGGGAAAATTGCCAGAATTTAACTTTTTTAAATTTTGGAAGCAACTTTTGGGCGGGAACGATTTTTTGAATTTATTCATTTTCCCACTTTGAGCGCATTTAGCAAGAAAACGCTAAGAGATAGAAAAAAATGTTAAATACAAAAGTTGTAGAAAATTTAAGATCCAATCATCCGTTCAGCCGCTATTCACCCGAGAAGGAGCTCCGGTACACGATCCTTCAAATTTCCCATGTTAATCTTATGGAGATAAATGTTTAATGAGTTTGAGTCCCCTGCCAAATAAAACAGCTGATTTATGCTCGGTCACCTATGTACAAACGAGCCAAAGATTAACGAGATTCTTTAGCGAATTTTCCAACTGCGAGCGAAGCGAAGCAGCCATTGAGGCCGAAGGCCGAGGTGGGGTTGGGCCGCGAAGCGTCCAGGGGCAGAGCCCCTAGTTTTAAATATACCAGGTATTTCAAAATGAATATCGGTGTATTAAGACTTTGAAGTATTTATTAAATTGAACTTACAATTATAAATAATACATCAAATGAAAGAGCAACTCAAACTGTTTTTCCTACAAGTGTTCAATCTGATTCAGTCCTTGCAATGGTCACACGTCACACATCGAGTCGATAGCCGTGTTTGTCCCAAACCTACACTCAATTTGACGTTCACCGTGCAGTACAGGTCTTACGGGAGATAAGTGCTACTACCATTACTGGAAACATCATGTTTATAGTCATGCGAGTTGCGTCAACTTTCCATGCGTTGC
>JAGFPH010002305.1:92721-116034 GCA_018207615.1 Philaenus spumarius | reverse complement strand
TTTTTTTTTTTTTTTTAATGCATCAGCACTGGTCTATTATTCCCGCATTTGCCATTATTTGTGTATACAAAATACAATACAAGACTTTTTGAGAGAAAAACTCCAGTTCTCAAACTAAAAAAGTTTAAAAGAAAACCTTTAGCACAAATTTAAAGACCTTGGCATATGATAAAAACTTTAACCTACATATAGAGTGTCTCAAAAATAATTATTACACATTTTGAACTGATATATTTCATTATTTTTAATTAATTTACTAACTTTCAAATGGTCTATTAATTTCCCTTTACTGCTACTGGCTCTTACTAGTTTCAACACAAATTATTTCATTGACGAAGACGAAAATTCTAGACGATTATCACATAACAAAAAGCACTACACAACACATAAAAGTATAAACATGTAATGTTCAAAATTAAAGGGTCATTAAATAATTTAAAATGGGAAAAAGCTTTCCACACAAGTACTTGCGGGTCATCTCAATTCGTCAATGACATAGGTTGAGTCGAAACTAGTAAGACCCAGTAGCAATAGAGGGGAATTTGACCATTTGAAGGTTAGTAAATTAATTAAAGAATTTTACAATAATGGTCCAGGAAGTAGTATTCAAAGAAATGAATAAATATTTCGTTAAATAAAACCTTTAGATACAAAATACTTGTGTTGTTTCAAAGTTTAAGCTTATAAAGGTTCAAAATGACCACCGTTAACTGCAATACATTGGCAACTAATTGTCTGCATCCAAAAGAATCCAGTCAAAAGCAATTTTAATCTGTCTTTTCAGCTGTTCTAGTGTCCTTGGTTTTGTGCCGTACATTGTGTCTATAAAACAAACCAAAGGTTTGTGAGTTTTAAGTCTGAAGATTGCACCGGGTACTCTGAAGCACTTCCTTTTCACCCTATCGGTGAGGAAAGGTGTCACCAAGATCCTCGTGTTACGATGATAGTGGGGTGGAGCTCCATCTTGAAGAAACTACACTTCTTCATCTTCATAAAGGTTCTGTAGAAAGGGCAGGCTCTAGGGTTTTTGGCACCATAGGCGAAAACAAATTCTGCACCCTCGTTTAAATGCCTTTGGCGGGGTCTGCCGGGTATGGAACTTTAGAAAAAATTTGTGTTAATTGTTATAACAAAGAATTTGATTTTATAACCTTTGATTAATGACTGGGATATGTAATTAAAACGTAAATTTTAATAAAATACATATAATTTAATATCCACAAACCTCAATGTATTATGTTAGTTGAAAAAGTAGTTTTAACAATGGCTTTGCATTTTGACGACTTATAGATTAATAATTATAAATCTAAATTAGTATTAGAAAAGCTAATCACACAGTTTTATATTAGGTATATGGGTTTATAGGTTTTATAATAGGATTATGTACAATGTACAGTTATTTCAATATTAACAAACAGAAACTCATATTTAGATAACAGATAGTTTTCTGTTTTTATAACACTGAAAAAAAAGAGTACTTGATAGTTTTTGATATTGGATTATTGTTTTCTTAACTACAGTCCAACAGTCACATTGAAATACTGATTAACAGTATTTATAATCCTAATGGTTCTTTTCTTGCTTAGCATATTCTTGTATGAGGACTTTTTGTGTCTAACTCTCTTGCTATCTCACTTTCATTAGAAATTGTCGCCAAACCCACAAGTCTCTCCTGGCACATTGTATTACGCAGATAGGTTTTAGTTAGCTTAAGTTTAGAAAAACTTCGTTCAGCACTAGCTACGGAAAGTGGCTACACAAATGTTGGGAAATCCATTTTCAAGATTATGTTGGTAAGTGTAGTTTAGGACTTCATGGGGATGATGGCTCTTAATTCAGAACACAGTCCTACAGCAGCAATGGTCAGATTCATTCAAACCTTCATCTTTTTCGATTCCTAATGCTTTTTCCAAGTTTTTGCACATTGACTTAACCTCTGATGTAGTCTTGCTTTTAAGGTCAGGAATGTTGTACAAAAATCCAAAGACACCAGATATTTTATGTAAGTGGGAAAATATTTCTTGTACCGCATTAGCCATTAGCAGCTGTGTCTAAAGCATCAAAATAAAAAAGGATGATTCATGGTAGTATACCTATATACATGAATTCTACAGGAGCACTACCATGTTTTGAAAGACAATGCTTAATTATAATGACTATAAATTAGGTATAATTACCTGTTTGACGTCTATCAATCCTTCTTTTTTATTATAATAACGACCGCGGTTTCGGCTTTACACCATCATCCGGTCACTTAAATATTACAACACATTTAAAATTTAAATTGTTAAAACCAAGTCACTCAATATTGAGGTTGTCACAAAAACACTTAACACAGACGAAAACACGAAACACTCAAATTACATATAATTATAAGATGTCCACATGTTGCCCGGGCGAAGGTCAGATATCGACTGAAGTTAAGTAAATAGGCTTGATGCAATGGTCTGTGCGGTAACCTTTGTAGCATACGAGTTTTTAGTATTGTTGTTATTTTTTATATTAATTAGGGTGTCAAACAAAATGTTTGACTGAAAAGATGTTTTGTCATTTAATAGATGCTGTTTATCAGTTTGTGATGCTCTTTAAATTGCAAATTCTTCCCATTAATCCATATATCGACCTTTTTTACAAATATGTAATATGTTCATATCTGTATTGAAATTGCTGTAACTATGAAGTTTATCCATTAAATTTTCTGCAAAATTAGACTTGGGGGGGTTTACAACCTGTCTGTTTTTAGGTAAATGCTCTTTATACCTTTTTATAAAAGGGCGGCCTGTTTGACCTATGTAAACCTCATAGGCCTGTTTAATTGACAACCTCATTAAAAATCATATTCGAAAACGTAATAACAAAACATTCGACGTCAATGCACAGAAGAAAAAATATGTTTCCGTAGAATATGGATCGTCGTTGAATAACACTGTACGTAATGAAATGTCAAAACACAACATTATAACTGCATTCAAGACAACCAATAAGCTTGAACGTTTACTTAGCAAACACCATAACAACAGTGAACTTGACTTAACCAAAAATACGGGAATATGCCAACTCTCGTGTAAGGATTGTCCATGTTTTGGTCAGCTTCTGTTTTGAGGCCTATGGCTAGGATACAACGCGCGAAGCCTGCCCTATGCTGGGAGCGAAGCAAAGCAGTCCAAATTCCTATGTCGCAAGGTCGAGGTTCAAACTCGCAAAGCTAGTTTTTCCACTGAAAGCTTTAAGAACCAACGCGTGAGCCGTGGCTGCAGGTAGGCTGAGGTGCAAAGCAATTCTACTAATTGACCGAGCGAAGCGAGGTCTCCGTTTTAACTCGACCGTTCGGCATTTCGTCTGTCCCACTACCCACTAAACCATCCCCCTCTCCCCAAACTGCTCACAGGGGAGGAGTAACAGCGTCTAGGGAATAACCCTAATGACTGTAAGAGTCAATCTGAAACATAACAAAATCTCGTTAATGGTGTAGCGGAGGCGGTCTTGAAGATGTCTCAACTCGAGACCGGCGATCAACGGAATCCAAGATCCATGCCTAAAACATCACTGGCATACTGGGGGTCCCGGAGCTCCGATGAAGGCACAATCCCGAGAACGAGTGAAGAAGTAGGGCTGGAACAGAAGAAGAAACAAGAGAAAATCATTCCCCGAGACCAGGCCGGCAGCAGAGCAGACCCGTACCTAAACATCACTGGCAGAGGGATCCCGGAGCTACGATGAAGGCCCGACTCGAGTTCCGAAGTGAAGAGGTGACTGGCTGGAACAGAAGAAGAAACGTGAGAAGATCATCCCCCGAGACCGGGCCGGCAGCAGAGCAGCTTGACCCGTACCTAAACATCACTGGCAGAGGGATCCCGAAGCTACGATGAAGGCCCGACTCGAGTTCCGATTGAAGAACTGCTGAAACAAATAATACAATGTATTAGCGCTTGAAGAAATCGCTACCCGCAGCCCGACCGACAGTCGGACTACGGGAGACTGGAGAAAGAGTCGTTCGGCGTTGTGTGGTGATCGTCCGTCGAAGGAGAGTGCGTTGTAAGGGTGTCTACGCTGCCCGCAGTAACCAACATCAAGTACCAGGAGAACTCCCCAATGAAGGCGTCCGCCAGCAACGGGAGTGTGCGTCCGTTAGTCGTGTTCGATGTGAAGCGCTCCCCGTGATAAAAACCATCCTCGGAACTTCAAGGTCCGTCCGAAAACATCACTGGACGTGGCACTCGAGAAGAGCAGAAGAAGGCGCCATCCCGGGTCCTGCTGTGTTGTGTAGTCGTCTGTGTCCTGGAGTGTGTGTGAGTCTGTTCGTCTCTTTGTTGACGATTACGGCCAAACGCCTTGACCGATTTTGATGATTTTTTGCATGAATGTTCCTTATTCCTAGGCCGAGCCATGTATATATACGGGTTTCTCCATTTTCCATTTTTAACCCCTTAAATAAAATAAAAATGCGGCCGGACCGATTCTCTCAGTGTAAGCTTTTTTCCAAAGCCAGTTTGTGGCTTAACCGTAAGTCGAATTTAAAAACTAATCACATTTTACGGGTAGCAAATTTGATTTTTAACAAAATAATTGTATTCTTGATTTTTTTTCCGTATCTCTAACGGTAAGCTCACAAAATGGCCGTAAACTTCAAATTTGTTAAAAATCGTCCAAGTTTTTGTATTTCAACCATGTTTTTATACGTTTATTCTAAACCAATTCAAAAGTGTTCCATAGCTTTTTTGTAGATAAAGGTTCAAAGAATTCATATTTGCCAGTCAAAAAATGATTGAAGTAAAATTAACAAAGTTATTAGCTCAGGAAACAAGCATGTTCAGTAACGAAAGGAAAAAGTTCAACTTTAGGCCTACATAAAAAATAGTAAAAATTATTGCAAATTTTTTTCATAAATGTAAAAAAGTTTCGTAATTTAGTTCTAAATAGAATTGTATAAAAATATTTATCAATTCTAAATTTCTTATTTTGAAAACACCAGTTTTTATGTTCCTAGTACAAGACTGCTAACAAAACTAGGCCTGTTTTGAATAGTAATTTAGGAATGTATCCTTTGCCCCAAAATTACATATAATAATAAGAAAGTGTAGAGAATAAATCAAAGAATTAAACTGTATACTTGTAAATTATCATTGTAAATTTCATAAAAGTATTTGACTTAGCATTACTTGAATTACAAAATGAGATGAAACAAATGAAACCTCGCGGCGATAAAGGACATACAAAAAAAGACCGTTGGACAGCGTGGGAAGTGTTGGTACTAGGGTTGAAATCACTATCACGAAACATCGTTTGTTTTCATTATTTCTAATATTGGAATATGATATGGAACTTAAGTTAACTTATGATACATTGTTAAGTTTGAGTTATTTTAAGTATGTAATTTAATTCTATGTTATCCCTCTATAACGCGATATTTTTAGCTATTTTACTCATTATTAACCTAAATAAAACACAATGCCTCTAAAAGAAAATCTTTAGCAGTCAAAGCTCAAGAAAAGAAAAAAACGAGAACTAGAAATCCCGGAATCGCGGGAATTGCAAAATAATGTTTCACTGGCTAAACCTTGTGCTTACTTCCTTACTGGCACACTGTTTTTAACCTAAGCTGAAACCCAAATTTGTTATTTCAACGAGTGAAGTCTACTGTTCACAGAACTACTATACTAGTATATTTCGTGCACTCATACAGCCATATATCCAGCGCCTTTGTGAGTAGACGAATTTCCGAAATAGGTAACTTAATTTTGGAAATTCGCTTAACTCATGTCAGCGGTTCAGATGTGTGGTAGAATTATTCTTTTTTCTAGACGAAGCCACGAGTACCTGCTAGTGTATTTAATACATCTGATTTTAGTTGGTTTAAAACAATAATTAAATAGTTGTGGTGTTATTTTAGTACAATCATCTATACATAATTAATTTGCTAGGGGTTATTTTGTGAGTAGAACTCCTCCTAGAGTTTTTAGCCGATTTTGATGTTTTTGGTGTCATTTTACAGAGCTCACTCTGAAGTTGTGCTTCCCTTAAAATGAGCTCAATGTATGTTAAGGGCTTCGCCCCAGTGGCCCTCAAAGTTGCCATGTTAATCTTATGGAAGGTCAATCTTAAGGAAGAAGAAGAAAGATTTCTTTTGATTTTATCAGGGGCACAAAAAACAGCTGTTCGTATGAAAAGCTTAAAACAGCTGATTTTGATCAACAGCTGATTTGGATCAAAAACTGAATATAATTTTAGGTTAGGTAAATAAAGCAATAGCGAAGCATTGCCATGTCCACTAGTAAAACATTTAATTTTTCAAGTCAAGGTCCTTTACTTGTACGAAGCAGGGTACGGCAGCTAGCAAAAATATAACTAGTTCATGTAGTGTTAAATCCTAGCATGATCAAAATTAACAATTAATAGGAAAAATTGGTCAAATACCTGGCAATTATTTGTCAAGGTTGATATAAAAAAACGGAAATAAGTATAGTTTAATTGGGCAAGAATAATTGTTTCCTCCGAGTTACTAATTAATTAGTGTTTCTTATTATGGGCAGTGTGTGAGGATGTCTTTATACCAATTTGCAAAGAATTATAATAACAATCCACGATGACGTCAGTGTTACGTTGCCATGCCAAAGTTGCCTTGAAATATTAAGACAAATGTCCGAGAAAAAGTGGATGTAATTTAATAAAAATGCAAATCCCCTTCCAGCCCTTTAACCCTTCAGTCGGTAGTTCGGTTAGTGACAATAACAGAAACGTAAATGGGTTAATGCCTTGTATCGTAATGGCCTGTATAAGACGTACTGAATGACTAACATACAATCAAGGAGGAGTTAAAACTCAAATTTAAAGGTACATGCCTATTCTTATGTGGTCATAGACAAACGATAAGAAAGGATTTAGCAAAATTGTTATTAGCGAATTTCCATAGGAAAAATGAGCTATTGCAGTGGCCCTTATGGTGAGACCCAAGGTCGGAAGTAGCAAATGAGCACCGATCATGGTCCCCGAAATTCATATATGTGTTGTTCCCGTAACTATATATATGTGTTCGCACTCTAGCGGCCGCATTTTAAGTCCGATTTGGTCCAAATTTGGTACACGTGCTGGTTGTCTATGTCGCTCGGACGAGTTCGTTAGCCAAAAAAAATCCAACAACCGGAAGTACGTTTTTTGACCGGAAGTAACTATTTTTTGAGATTTTTACTACAAGAATTAATTTTTTTTAGAGTTTCTTCTTGCTAGAATAAAACTTTTTGGGGTTGATCTAAAAAAATAAATGTAGGATGTTATTCTGCACATTTTGTTTTTTTACGCGACCTTATAGCTAGCTCGGTTCCCCCAAAATCAACCAAAACGTAAAATACCATAAAAGTACCCGGTTCGAAGCCATGTGGTGCAAACTCGCGAGGCCACGTCTTGAAGGAAACAAATTCTACTAATATATTGCGTACACACAGACAGCTGTTCAACGCCTTCGTGAGTAGACCTATTTCCCAAATTGTTGGTTGAAACCCTAAAACATAGGCATCTATATATTTAAAAAAATTCCTGATTTTAGTTCACTCACTTCCTGAAGTTAATACTTAACCGATTTTGATGATTCTTTTTTTATTTAAAATATAATTTCCAGTTCTAAGTCACTGTGAAGCTAAATATTTGATTTACACTTTTATTTTAGTTTTATTCCGAGGTTTAAAAATGCATCAGTAGCCTATGCTACAACTAGGCTAAATAGGAAATACTGTAATTTGATTTTAAACAGCTGATAAACTAATTGAGTTTCAAATAAAAAAGTTGTTTACTTTAAACTTACTCAAATGTCAACAGATGATTTGATTTAGGTTATGTTATTGTTGGTGTGTTTTAGGTCTCTGTGTAATTGAACTATAGGCTTTTTATTTTTGTAATGTTTATTGTTGATTCAGTAATCAGCTGTAGTCTCTAATATTTCCATTAACAGTTTATTTCAAATTTTAAATCAATTTTTAGTATATCTAACTTTTAGGTTAGGTTTTTATTAAAGTGTAGGCCTGAGCCTTGCTGACTACACAACTGGTTCCAGCGGCTCACACCGGGTTCCAAACAGGGAGTTGGAGGGGGGGGGTGGCGTGCGGAGCACGCAGGAGTCTCCCCTAGTATAAACTTAATTTTGGAAATTTGCTGAACTCACGTCAGCGGTCCAGCTGCGTGGTCGAATTATTTTAAAGTGTGAAAGCTCTGCTAAAACATCTATTTGAATCAAAAGTTTAGCAACACATGTTTGTTTACATGCGTTACCATAGCAACCAACTTAGCAAATTTAAAATCAGTTTATTATTCTCCACAACCAAAAGTTTTTTAGGTTAGATTAATAAACACAAACAAAAATCAACGAAAACTGCTTACTGTATTGTAACTCAATTAAAACATCTGTTGTTACATATTATAAATAAAATAATAATTGTTAACAATTATTGATTTGAATAAAACACTTAAATAATTAGGCCTATAATGAAGCAAAACACTTTTATTTGTAACCAATTTGGCAAATTTATAATAAGGTAATTATTCTTCACAACTAACAGTTTTTTTAGATTAGATAAAAGCAACGAAAAGGCTTACTGTATCATAAATCAAATATCTGGTGTTACATATTGTATTGTTTTCAATAGTTGGTAATATCAAAATTTGTTTGAATTGTTGATTATTTAAATATTAATGGTGAAATAACAAAGCATGCCGCAATTCAAATTAATGGGGTTGGTCTATTTCGATCTCTGTCTTACATTTGGTATGTATAGGCATTGTATTTGGACAACCTAATAGAACTCCGATCCAATGCAATATTTCAATCCACTGGAAATTCGATGATAGTGGCGCTATCTATTGGGGAAACGACGGAAGCGGTGTGAAGCACCAATGCTACCAATTATTGATTTCTCCCTAGCGCTACCTCGCGGCGCGATCATGCACTATTTTTCCGACAACCTTTTTTTCGGCACACAGCCCCCGTATGCATGCATGATCTATTTTATTATTCATGATCTATGGTATAGGTCAACGCTCAATCGTCATTTCCATGAAAATATCAGAGTATGCAATAATGTGTTTGCATTGGCTTTGCCGTGGGTCTTCGACGGGATTGGTGAGCGAAGTGAAGATGAGGGACAAACAACCTACTACTATAATACAAAAAAAAAACATTTTAATGGGTTGATTTTTACTTTCTCCACCCTATACGTAGTATATGGAGAAAGTATTGTTTTCGTAAAAATGTTCGAATTTGAATTTTCAGTTGAATTATCTGTTTTGGTGCTCCCAGAACCCCAAAAAATTGTTTAGTGCAATTATCTGTGTTGGTGCTCCCTGAAACCAAAAATATTTTTAGTGGAATTTTTTGTTTTGGTGCTCCCTGAACCCAAAAAAGTGTTTTTAGAGTGGTGTCTGTCTGTATGTATACACGACCAGAAAGGACACTATTGGTCCGATTTTCATGAAATTTGGTATGTAGGTACTAAACCCTAATATCTCCAGGCGTTTTTTTTCATTTTATGAAATTTTTAAGGGTAATTTATCCCTAAAAACCCATAAAAACCGACAAAAATGCAAATTTCTCAAAAACGGCTCTAACGATTTGGATCAAATTTTCAGTATTTATAGTGCTTAAGATGCCAAACAAAATGACACCACCCGCTTTTATCAAAACTTCGGCGTTTTATAATTATGGGGAAACGTTTAAAAATAAACAAGTTTGTGTTGTCAATCTAGCATCGCGGCAGCGGCCGCACAGGGTAGCACCACGGTAGCTAGCACGGCCAGTAATTCAAAGGTCGCGCGATCGAATCCCGCCTGGGACAATAGTTTTTTATACGATTGACGTAGGTAGAATATTATTTTTTTTGTTTTGTTCTAAAAAGTAGTAAAAAATAAAATGATTAAAAACAATATTATTTTGATTACAGTAAGTTGGGAGAATGTTTGTGTCAGTTAACTGATACCGTTTATTTGAGTTTCTTTTTATTCATACCTATTTTTTAATTGTCTTTTTATATAAACTAAAAATTGCTTAATTTATTATTGTAGATAATAGATTGTAGGCATATACACAGTTGTTCCTGTATTGTAATAGACAACTATCAAGAAAATATGTGTTTAGTTTTTAGCAGATAATTCGTTTATCTTTTGAGCTACGGAGAAAATAAAATAAACTGTTTTGTTTGTCATTAAAAAAGTTGTTTTGCAAAGTTAGCGGTTTTAGAGATATTTGACATTAAATATTTTAAATGGCCGCCATTTTAAAAATATACAAATGAATGTTCTGGTTTTAGTACAAGATTACGTAACCAATATGCACTCCAAATTTGAGCCAAATACCTTTTCTGTTTCCGAAGAAGTTAAGTGTTTAGTAAAAAAAAAAACAAAATGGCAGATAATTTGTAAACAAAGCATTTCCTGACCTATTTTTATATGCACTTTTTCATTGCTTTTGCTATTGGAATCAGTTCGGAAAGTGCTCGGAACATTATGTGATTCACCCAGTGGAAGGAACATGCCAAAAACATACAACATTCTTTGTAAAAATCAGACGTATTGGATAACCAAAGCTTACTTGAATCTGTAAGGACCCATTTCAGTGAACGTAGGCCGGGTGGTGTAGTTCTGAAGATCTTCTGGGTTTGTCCAGTTTAAGAAGTAAAAGTCCATTGTGATAGGTACTGGTGTGGCTCGCCACAACTCGTGACTCCTTGATGTAGGGCTCAGCATCAGGTCCTGTGGACAGTCAGATAGGCATTATAAAACTTGTTATAAGGAAGTATATATCAGTAGGGCAATGTGTTTAAAAGCCTCGGAAGGTAAACTTGGAGCTGGTATTTTGGACTTCCTTTACAGGTATTGAAATTTAGTAAACTGTAGGGTTGGATTTTAATATTTAGCCAACAACTTTAAACTGAAATTTATCCTTCCAAAGTTCACAATGCGGATGGAATAAGTATTTTTATTTTCCATACAGTTTTAATAAGTTTTACTTTGTTTGTATCCCACAGAGTTGTTTTTATTTAATCTGTTACAAAATAGTTTAGAAGGAAATGATGAAAGTTATGTTGAGAAGCAGTGAAATTCTTGTAACCGTACTAAGCTAGCATGAAAGTAAAACATATTTTCAACAAATTTCACAAACATTTCAATTGTTTTCTGTCATTAGTTTTGTCGTAAAATGAAAAATTCGATCGCGCAGCAATTTTTTTTTTAGATTAGGTATAAGCAAACAAAACACTTACTGTATTACAAATTATTAAATTGCCATTAAGCAAATTTTAAATTTTTCACCCTGCGCCAATTTAAAAAAAAATTTCATTTTTTTTTATTATTTGTTTTTTAATTTTATTTTATTTTTATTTTTTATTTTTTTTTTTTTTTTTGGGACGTGGAACCTGGTGCGGCGACGACAGTACTCTCATTGCCATTCTTAATAGTTCTTTCTTTTCTTATTTTCACCTATAGATAAAGGCGACAATATTTTCTATGCCCGTACTCTGTATATGCATTTAGATTTACTATGGGCCTTTAATTTTATGACAGCTTATTAGATTTTACTTTAGTTTCACTTGATTGCTAAAGTTGATACGACCCTCGCAACTGATGGCAAACGTCAGAATAGTTATAATAATCGTCTGTCTTAATTTTAACGTTAAATATTTGTACAACTGTTTAAATTGTTTAAAATGTGAGAAATATAAGACAGGATTGTTAAAGGAAAAATCCGACAAGAAGAAACTGGAGAGACTTCAGGCAGCGGCTCTGAGCAGACTCACAAGCCAGCCGAGGTATGTGAGGAACACAACCAGCTGGCATCTACCCTAGAAGTTTTTGCTAAAAAACGATGCGCCACTAAATTCAGAATTCACGAGGCTTGAGCTATGTTCACGTATCTGCAAGAGATCCGACATCCTTGAAGACGGTAGCCCTCAGTCTGCCGCCATCTTGGAGAATCCGCCGTAGACTTCAGCTTTCAGTATTTCTACTTTGCAGAAGACTCCATTACGTGTGCTACTAAAAATGTTTATTCTGTTTCAGTGAGTGTATAGTTTGCAGACATTAGGGAGTACCCTAGATGCTGCTACCACTATGTCTATACGGGAGGAGATAATGTTTTACTGGGAAGTGCCTTTCACTTGCATGCATTGTATCTCTCAGTAGAGAGGTCTGCGTAAATGCATTTCATCCTGCAGGAAAAAAGGCAAATAATTATTAAAGGAAATACATAACTCTAAAGCCTACTTACCCGGCTTACGAAGAACATGAGCAAGTTGGACCAATAGTATGGCAACGTGGCGCCAAACAGCACCAACAAAGCGCCAAACAGGCCGATGGATAGTTTCTGCAAGTCGTACATTCTTTGGAGTGTTTTTCAAATAACATCCTGTAACAAAACATCTGGTTAGTGGCTTATTTATATTAAACATTTTCAAAAACCTATTATGTAGAATTACGAACTAACATTAATTCAAAGTGAGGCAAAAGTCTGGAAACAGCTCAATATTTCAAAAAGTACGAGACTTATGAGATAGAAGTAAAAGCAGTTAATCACAACCATAAAAGAACCACTTTTTGGTGAATTTGAAATTTTTGACCGCCATCTTGGAATGAACTTCATTTTTTCAATGGGAAGGTGGTCATGTGATACATCATTTCTATGTAGAATTTCAAGAGAAAACCAACGGTGAAATTTGCACATCCATATTTTAACCGATTCAAAATGGCGGCCAAAAACAACGAAATAGTGTTTTCCGATTTTGCCCCATTTTGCTGTACTATTTAAAAAAAATAAATATACTTATTTTTGGATTCAGAATTAAATATGCTTTCAAACGATATGCTACACAACTGTATTTGGTTGAACCACTCGAAATCAATTTTGAAAAAATCAAAATAGCTGTAACAAAAAAATTTTAAATACTCAAAAATTACCGCAAGTTTTTATTGGATTGTGTGTGTTGAAACATGTATTGGTTCAGTCTAGGCTTAACATAAAATATTATTTTGTATTAAGCTGGACATCCGAATCAACTGTTTTATTTGTTATTTTATTCAATTGGTTGCTATGGTAATGAATGTAAATACATTCAAGATATGTGTTGGTACATCATCATCAGTCTAGGCCTAACCTAAAATTATGTTGAATTTATTTTACCTGCCTTAACGGCAACATACACATATGGTTTATGTTTTGTCCACATTTAATTTTTCGGTAAATGCAATATATGCGATGCATCGTTGAAAGGTACTGGTCACTATAATGATTCTCTCTAAGCCAGCTGATTCCTTTTGCTACAATAATTGTCTGTTCTTAGATGCACAATCACGTGTTTTAATAATCAGCTGGTTAGGGAAACTTAAAAAGATGATAAAATACGTTTTAAAAAGTTCTTTTATTACATTCTAAATTAAAAAATGTAAGTAAATTGTGCAAATATAGAATGTGCGGTCTTTCATTTAAAACAAACCGCGTGTAAAACGGTTCAGCGGAAACCTCAAGTGAACTCTTCAAAAAAGTGCAAAGTTGAAATTTTAAACCATGTTAAAATGAAATAAGAAAACTTTTAATCTTGTTTTTTTAAATAGTTACTGACCAGATACCAAAATCTAAGGTAAAATATGCAAATATAGGGGTTATTCCATTTCATTTGACACTACCCGCGTGTAAATCTGTCCAATGGAAGTCTCACACGTTCTTCCGGAAGATTTTTAATTTTGTGTTTTAATGTATAGGATGTATGTATGTTTTAGTTATAATATAGTAAGCCTTTTTCGTAGATTTTTGTTTGTGTTTGTTAATATTTTGTTAACATAATTTAAAAAAGCTGTCGGTGCTGATGGTTGGGAATAATAATTAACTGATTCTAAATTGTCTTAATTGGTTAATATGGTAATGAATGTAAATCCATTCAACAAACGTTTGTTACTAAGCTTTTGAAAGGAATCAGCTGTTTTATCTGTTCTAAAACTCAACATGAACCCTAGAATTTTTACTATTTTCACGCTATAAAATCAGAATTGTGAGAAATCTCTTTTTAGAGAGGATTAAAGTAGGAGAGTAACTAAAAAATATTATTATTATTAGCTAGAGAGAAAACTACTCGATCGACTTCGAACAAATTTGTACCAAACACGTAAATTAGGCCTGTATAGATGCACGAGAAACGGTTTTGACATTTTTTGTAAAACAACCTCCTTTTTAACCAAAAAAACCCCAAAAATCAGTTATTATTATTATCATTAGCTAAACGAGAATTTTTAGAAAGATCAAGTTTTTTGAATATGGTAGGGTGCATGAAGGGCTGCAAATAAGCAAAATTTTATCAAAATCGTTAGAGCCGTTTTTTTTTATATAAAACGGATTTTTGGGGTTTTTTGGCCAAAAAGGGGGGTTGTCAAAACCTTTTTTCGTGCATCTATAAGGCCTAATTGACATGTTTGGTGCAATTTTTTTCGAAATCGATCGAATAGTTTTCTCTTTAGCTTTGTATACATACATACTGATATTTTGTGAAAACTACTTTTTTGGACTCAGGGGGTCGCAAAACGGGTATTTCCACGAAAATCTCAACATCGATTTTTTTGCGATCACTATACTTTCTCCATAGACCTACTATGGTATAGTGAGAAAGTAAAAAGCTGTTGTTTGTGAAAAATAAGTTAGTTGCTATGGTAATGCTTGTAAACAAACATGGGTTGATAAAATTTTGATCCGAACAGATGTTTTGTCAGAATTTTCGCAATGTTTATACTTTGAAATAAAAATTTGGCAAAATCTTTTCTTAGCGTGAGTCTATGACCCCATAAGAATATAATATTAACCCTTTGCTCGCCAAGGGCCGATCTAATCGGCTTTTACTAACTGTCTGAATACCGCCACAGCCGATTACATCGGCTCTCAAAAGTTGGTCAAATACCGCCATAGGCCGACGTGATCGGCTCCGGCAGTTTGTCTGAACAGCGCCACGGTCTTTATAATCGACTTTTACAATTTTGTTTATTT
The DNA here is from genome assembly GCA_018207615.1 of Philaenus spumarius. NCBI lineage: Eukaryota > Metazoa > Arthropoda > Insecta > Hemiptera > Aphrophoridae > Philaenus > Philaenus spumarius. Next base: position 101,033 of record JAGFPH010002305.1, on the reverse strand, counting down.
AGTCACTTTTATTACCTAAACCTGTATGTTTTCTAAACTTATAAAGAGGATAAGATTTGGCCTTTCATATTGTAACAACATATTTTTAGTTTACGTCTATTTTAAAAGTTTGTATAGCTGTGCAAAATAAATACATGTATGAATACGGTATAAATAAATACAGTACAGTTTTTATTGTGTAAGGAAAAAAATTCAATCTAGGTACTAAATGTCAATTACATAACAAATGAGCGGGGGAAAATCTACCGAATCTGTATTGTGATTGTGGATCCATATTTATTTATAAAATATTTATGTACTGTATAAAATACCGAAAATAGGCTGTATACTTTCCCGCTAGTTTTACTGAGTCGTTCTATGATTGTTGAATGTTTTTGTCATATTATTTCTGTTATTACACTAAAGTGAGACACATTTTGTGTAAGTGTTTAGTGACTTCAGAGCTGTGAATCTTGTTTCTTACAACAATAGCAATGAGTGATCCTCTAAGAAGGGCTCAAAAAAACAAAAACAAAAACCCCGGGGCTATGTAAAAAAAACGCAAATACATATTTTAAATGTTAATATTTTTTGTTTAAATTTTCGGGAGTTATTCTCAATAAAATAGGGAATAACATAATATATAAGGTTAGAGGGAAAATATTTTTTTTACATAGTTATTAGGCTCTAAGCTTAAAACTTGTATACAAATATTTCTTTTCCTTTACTTTTTCAGTTATAGTACTCATGTAAAAGTGGAATTAACACCATTTTTTGTAAATGTAGTTGTATTACATTTAATTACAAACAAAACGAGACCAAAAGCATTATTCTAGCTTTGATATTAGCTAAGCTACAATGGTTTATGTAAACGTTCGTATAAATACCGAAAATAGGCTTGGCGGTATTAGACAAGCCCACACGACAGTGGCTTGGCGCTCAATGCAATGTATCGCTTAGTCGACCTTGGCGGTATTCGGAGCGTCCTAGTAGAAACGGCATGGCGGTCAAAGGGTTAAAATTTTTGTATTTGTACCTTAAATAGTTCCTGCTCCACGTTGATTCTATGTCAGTCAGACATTCAGTCAGGACAAACCCTCTTATATACATTACTAGGGGAGACCCCTGCGTGTTCCGCACGCCAACCCCCAATGGAACCTTCTAAAAACATACGTTATGTTTTATTTATAATAATGGTGTAGGATTAATAATAACCTCAAAACTAAGATGGTAAATAATGTTAAATGTTCAAATTAAATTATCTCTTATATTTTATAACGGCAGTTATAATAATTGTTAAAAGAACCAGCAAGGCTAAGGTCTATACTTTAAAACCCTAACCTAAAAGGTAGAAATACACAAATAATTGCTTCAAATTTTGAAATCAGCTGTTACTGGAAATAATGGAGCAAACAGTTATATTATCGGTTATTTTATTAAATTGGTTAATTGGGTAATAAATGTAAATACATGTGTTGGTTTATCATTCTAGGCCTAACCTAAGAATTTTTTCCGACTAAATTTACAAAAATTGAAATAAAAAGGTTTTTATCGAAATTAATTATAGCCTTGCTACTCAGGGATAGTGTAGCTTTTTATTGGTAAAACTGTTTTTTCAATCGGTTCTGTAGTGCCAGAGATAACCACCTACATACAAACAAACAAACAAAAAGACAAACTTTACCTCTTTATAATATTAGTATAGACTAGCTGGTCCGATCCAGTTTTGCACGGATAGACAAATCAAAGTTAAATGTATATTAACAAAACAATACAATATCAATAAATATATTAAAATATGTATTTCTTATGGAGATTTTTAGTAGCTTTGACCCCCAAACCCCTAAAATTTCGAATTTTTTGAAAACCTTTCTTAGCAAGCACCTAGGCCCCTAGAGCTGCATACCAAATTTCATTCCAATTCGTTCGGTGGTTTTTGAGATTTCGTGATGAGTCAGTGAGTGGTATTTGGATTACAGGGTGAGTCACTACTGACTACATTAATTTTAACAGTTGATTCTACTTATCAAAAGGAACAAAAATATGTATATAAGCCCTTGTCTGACCTTAACCGTTTAGCTTTCATGAAAAAAATGTTGCATTTATTTTTCCTAACAAAAAAACAGCTGATTATAACGTTTTTAATTTCCAATGAGCTGATTTAGTCGACAGATTCAGCTGGTAAAGAAATTACAGATATAGTAATTAGTTTGGTGTTTAGAACCAATACGATAAATTATAAAACAACATGTTTATGAAATTTTAACATTTTTCTATGTATGACCCATTAATATTTATACATAATTTTAAAGATAAATAAATAAGGAAGTTTTTTATGTAATTGAACATATATACGAAAAATTTAACTGATTTAATTTAGCCTTAAATTTTAAAGGAAAAGTCTGTAACGATAATTTTTAACTTTAAAGTTATTTAAAAAATGTTGTATAATGAGTTATTATGTAGGTACTGTTTAATTTATAGAAAATTTAATGCTCTTTCAAATGGTATTACTTTCCATGTCATAACTACTTTAGTGTAGTTTTTATCGTCAAACTAATAGTACCAAGTCGTGTTATTTGAAAAAATCACAAAATCCGCCATGACAGCTAAACGGTTATGGTCAGATAAGAGTTTATGTACATATTTTTGTTCCTTTTGATAAGTAGAATCAACTGTTAAAATTAATGTAGTCAGTAGTGACTCACACTGTATATACAAAAAGTAGTAAAATAATTAGTAATAAATATTGTTATTAAATAATTTAAATCTTTAGACTGATTAGTGCGTAGGAATTTAATAAGCCTCAAGTTGCCAATCTGTGTGCATTTAACGTTTCTTATCTGAGAATAGCGTAGGCCTATATTAAACACTCATATACGTTCTGAAATTGATAAGGTGTATAAGAGTTTATTAGATTATCTATATATATAAAAGCCAAATCCACTGACTCACTGATTATGATTTCTCAAAAACTACTGAACGGATCGGAACGAAACTTGGTATGTAGCTTCCTCTAGGGCCATAGATGCTCACTAAGAAAGGTTTTCAAAATATTCGAAATTTTAGGGGGATTTGGGGGGGGTCAAGATACTAAATCACGATTTCTCTAAAACTACTGAACGGATTGGAATGAAATTTGGTATGTAGCTTCCTCTAGGGCCGTAGGTGCTGATAAGAAACGGTTTAAAAAAAATCGAAATCTTAGGTAGGGTTTGGGGGGCAGGACCGCTTTTCAGCTTAGGCACGCTAGGCACATGCCTAGGGCGCAAGAGATTTGGGGGCGCAAAAATTTGAGGACGCAAAATGAGGAAATTTCGTTTAGTACATTTATTTCTGTTTCAATGTACAAAAATTTGTTTACGTTTAAATATAAAATTTTAACAAACGGAGGACACATAATTAAAATTACAGCAAACGCACCACCGCCTATCAGCGAACGCCCAGTGAGTCATGTACCTATGCGTTTTCGTTGTGTTTTGGTGTGTGTGTGCGTGTGTGCGTGTGTGCGCGCGCGGAGCGAAAGGCTGGGCAGGCCATCGGTACTATTTGCGGGCGCCGATCGAGACAAGACACTATTACCATAGATCATGAATAATAAATAGATCTTGCATCCATACGGCAGCAGTGTGGCGAAAATTATGTTGTCGGGGAAATAGTGCATGATCGCGCCGCGAGGTAGCGCTAGGGAGAAATCATTGGTAACATTGGTGTTTCACACAGCTTCCGTCGTTTCCCCAATAGATAGCGTCATTATCGTCGAATTTCCAGTGGAACGAAATATTGCATTGGATTGGTGTTCTATTAGGCTATCCAAATACAATGCTATTACAGACCTCTATGGCAGGAAGTGGTTCTTGTAGTCGGGGGAGGGGGCAACAGTTTGAAGCGTCTAGGGCGCTGGGGAGGTTGAAAACGGCCCTGTATGGGGGGTCAAAGTTACTAAATCACGATTTCTCCAAAACCCCCGAACGGAATGGAATGAAATTTGGTAGCTTCCTCTAGGGCCATAGGAGCTCTCTAAGAAAAGTTTTCAAAAGATTCAAAATTTTAGGGGGGTTTGGCGGTCAAAGTTACTAAATCATAATGTTTACAAAACCATCGAACGGATTGGAATGAAATTTGGTATGTAGCTTCCTCTAGGGCAGGGGTTCTCAAACTGTGGTACGCGTACCCCTTGGGGGTACGCAAAAATTATCAGGGGGTACGCGGTGCCGTTTAAGGTTAGGTGCCCAATAAACGAGCCAGTTCAACAGTTTTGTAGACTGATTTAGGAACTAAAATATCCGTAACAAAGCATTACAATTGTATGAATTCCCGTATATTAAATTAAATATTAGAATTTTTATTTTCGATTGATATAATGTAAAACTGTTTTAGTGTTAGGAGGCTATTTGTTTTCTTCCGTGAAAGTTTTCTATTTTATAGTCTGTTCCGCGCGCCATTGCAGACAAAACCTTTACGATCGGCCCATATGATTCTGTGAAAACAAATTCTTATCTCCTGGTCTACAAGGGATGAGTGAGAGTTTGTGTCCTTGACTCATATCAGTGTCAGTGCAGCGTTGCCTGTTGGCCTGTGTTGTTTATCAGTCGTTCGTTTCCGTTGTTATTATAACCTCAAATCTGCTCAAACAGTTTAAGACTTTTGTTATCGGATTTAAGTGGGAATATCAGTGTAAACATTAAGAATGGATAAGTGGCTCAAACGGAAAATATCTCATGAAGATCTTGACCAAGATGCTGGGCCATCAACGTCTAAAATCGTAAGTAGGCCTGATTGTAATTTTCAATCCGAATGTAAAAATAAAAACCCTGAAAAAGTGGTAAATAAAAAAAGGAAGTATGACGAATCGTACTTAAAATTTGGTTTTACTTGGACAGGAACTTCAGACGAGCCTTCTCCACAATGCGTGGTTTGTTTAGAAATATTATCCAAAAACTCCATGAAACCGTCTCTTTTGAAACGTCATTTTGAGAGTAAACATGGAAATTTAATAAAAAAAGATTTAGAGTATTTTAAACGTATTTTGGAAGATCTTAATAGTATGAAAACTACTATAAAACATTTTTCTGGTACAGACAAAAATGAAAAAGCTCTGAAAGCTTCGTATAAAGTTAGCCATCTAATTGCCAAATCTGGGAAAAACCACACCATTGGTGAAAACCTAATTCTCCCTGCTGCATTAGAGATAGTTTCTTGCATGTTTGGAGAAAAAGAAGCAAATAGTATTAAACATATACCACTGTCAAATGACACAGTTTCACGGAGAATCAGTGACATGGCAAGCGATACAAAAGAACAACTCGTTCAAGCAATACGGGAAAGTCCGTGGTTTGGAATACAAATTGACGAAACGACAGATGTCGCTGGCTTAGCCCAATTGATCGTTTTTGTGCGTGGAATACGTGTGGATGAAGTATTTGAGGACCATTTATTTTGTAAGCCACTAAATATTTCTACAAAAGGACGAGACATTTTCAAACTTTTGGATTCTTTTTTTTCCGAGAACCGGCTTGATTGGAAAAACTGTGTGTCAGTGTGTATCGACGGTGCCAAGGCCATGAGCGGTCACATAATTGGACTGGTAGGTTTTATAAAAAAAGTGTCGCCTGAGTGTAACTTTACTCATTGTGTTCTTCACCGTGAGGCTTTGGCAGCCAAGCACCTTCCTGATGAGTTAAAAGAAGTCCTCGACCAGAGTGTAAAAATTGTGAATTTTATCAAAACTAGGCCTCAAAAATCTCGCGAGTTTAAGATCATTTGTCAAGATATGGGTAGTCTTCATGGGAACTTGCTTTTACACACTGAAGTTCGCTGGCTTTCACGTGGAAACGTGCTGGTCCGTGTGTTTGAGCTCCACAAAGAATTGCATCTTTTCTTCACAGAGCACAAATCTAATTTATCATCAGTACTCATTGATTTTGATTGGCTTTTAAAATTGGCTTATTTGAGTGATATTTTTGAAAAACTGAACATCTGGAATAAGTCTATGCAAGGTAGTGTTTCTGATATTTTCTATGTTGAAAACAAAACAAACGCAATGATAAAAAAAATAACACTCTGGGAAAATGAAATAGAAAACAACAACTGTAATAGTTTTGAAACATTGAACGCATTTTTGAAAGAAAACGAAAAAAGCATATTTGCTGACCTTAAAACTCAAATTGGACATCACCTCAGCTCATTGAAGACCAGTATAAGAGAATACTTCCCACCCGCAGACAAAAAGTTGTACTGGATCCGTGACCCCTTTTCGTTTGATGCAACATTGAGCAACATGACAACATCAGAAAAAGAACAACTTATTGAACTATCATGTGATCACAAGTTTAAAAAAATATATTTGAGTGCTACGTTGTTGGATTTTTGGATCAGTGTTGGAAAGGAGTACCAAGAACTTTCAAATACTGCTGTAAAAATTCTTATTGGATTTTCCACTACATACCTTTGTGAAAGAGGGTTTTCGAGCTTAACATATTTAAAAAGTAAGTACCGAAACAAGCTTAATGTTGAGGACGATTTAAGGTTGTACTTAACGAAACTTGAGCCGAACATTGAGGAACTATGTAAAAAGAAGCAAGCTCATCCTTCTCATTAATTTTTTGTAATGCGTTTCAAATATGTTTTCAAATATACAGTATTGTTATTTTTATGTAAAAAGAAGCAAGCTCATCCTTCTCTTTAATTTGTTTTAATGCGTTTCAAATATGTTTTCAAATATATTGTGTTTTTATGTAAAAAAGTGTTTTTAATTTACCCCCTTCCCTCCCCCCCCCCCCGATAACAGCCAGGGGGTACGCAAAATTTTTATTTTGCATTAAGGGGTACAGTCCTTGGAAAAGATTGAGAACCCCTGCTCTAGGGCACTAGATGCTCGCTAAGAAAGGGTTTTTGAAATAAAAAATCGAAATTTTATTGGAGGTTGGGGGGGGGGGTGAACGTTATTAAAACTCCCCATAAGAAATACATAGTGTAATTTATATATATTTATATAATATATTATTTGTCAATAAACATTTAACTTTGATTTGTCTACCCATGCAAAGCCGGATCGGGCCAGCTAGTCCGTTATAATACTACTGTGCTAATAGATTGTAGTTCGTACAGCATTAATGCTTTGCAGGTTGTTTGGAATTTCCTGAGCTATTGCAGTGACGCTTATAGTGAGACCTAAGATCAGGAGTGGTCAATGAGCACCGACCATGGTCCTCAGAACACGTTTTGGTCTGTCATTAAAAATTATATATATGTATATGTATGGTGTTTGAAAAGTCTGGAAATGGCTTAATATCTCAAAACGTACCAGATATAAATGCAGTTAGTTATTAACACCATAAAAAACCCACTTTTTGGTAAGTTCTTGCAACGAACTTAATTTTGGAACGAAGTTTTACAACGCGGTTTGCGATAGGCCTAAAAGTTAACAAATAGAAAATGTAATGCGTAACGAAAAAAGTGTTATTAATTGGTTTCTACGTCAATGACAAATATAAAATACGAGTAACGAAAAAGCGTTATCAATTTGGTTGCTATGGCAATGAGTGTAAATACATTCAAGAAAAATGTGTTTTGGTTCATCAATTTAAATTAAGAGACGATCGGTTCCGCCCGGCGTACGGTAGTTCAGATATTATCGTCAAGCACTGAAATACATTCAATAAACATAAAATGTCGGTTCATCAGTGTAGGCCTAACCTAAAATTATTGTGCGTATAATTTATTTTACCTGCCTTAACGGCAACATACATACAATAATTTTATGTCAGGCCTAGAAAGTAATTTTAAGTCTAGGTCTAACCTAAAATTATTGTATCCATGTTGCCGTTAAGGCAGGTAAAATAAATTAAACATGCACACAATAATTTCAGGTTAGGCCACGACTGATGCACCAACATTTTATGTTTATTGGATGTATTTACAATTAATGGTCATTTAACTGTGTTTGCCATCTTAGCTTTGTTATAATTAATTCTACACCATTAGTATAATAAAATTAAACGTATGGAAATAGTAAATCTATTTTATATAAAAGGCAAAGCCCTCACTCACTCATCATCACTAATTCTCCTACTTCCCATGAAACTAAAGAGATGAAATTTGGCATGTCTATACTTTGTAATGTAAATAGGAAAAATAAAGAAATTTCATTTTGATATTCATATTTTTATTGGTAGTTATGGGGGTTTAGAGGTAGTTTTGACAGATCACAGTTTCTCAAAAACCATACCACCTAGGAACTTGAAATTTGGTACACATATGCACATAGGCACTAGAGGCGCACTTAAGTATTTTAAAATATTTTACCTTTAAGGGTTAAACAACTTCTAAAA
>JAGFPH010002305.1:77259-92711 GCA_018207615.1 Philaenus spumarius | reverse complement strand
ACCTAGGAACTTGAAATTTGGTACACATATTGCTCATAGGCACTAGAAGCGCACTTAGAAAAGATTTTAAAATATTTGACCTTTAAGGGTTGAAACAACCCCTAAAACAATAAATATTGTTTGTTATATATCTCAAAAACCTTACCTCCTAGAAACGTGAAATTTGGTACACGAATTAGTCATAGGAGCTAAATAAGTATTTAGCTAAATAAGTACTAAGTAAGTATTTTAAAATATTTATCCTTTAAGGGTTGAAACAACCCAGAAAAATATAGGTATTGTGTGTTATAATTTATAATTTCCTTAAAGCTAGAAAACTAAAATTGTTTACGTTTATTTCTTAGGCCTTCACAATAGGTATAAAAAGTAAAAAGTTTTACATTTTGTCAGGTTTTGCTAAGGGGTGAAAATGTAGTACCAACCACTAAAATTATAAATATTAATTGAATACTGCCTAGAAACGTGAAATTTTTTACACATATTGCTCAATAGGGAATAGAGGCAAACTAAGAAAGGATTTTAAAATATTTGGCCTTTGAAACAACCCCTAAAACAATAAACATTGTTTGTTATACTTTCCTTAAAGCAAGAAAGCTGAAATTTTATTTCTTACATTTATTTCTTACAAAATACATATAAAAAAATAAACCACTTTTACATTTTACCACGTTTTGCTAAGGGGTGAACATTTAGTAACAACCACTATAAATATAAATATTAATTTAATACCGCTAAGGAACGTGACATATTTGGTTCACGTATTGCTCATAGGCGCTAAAGGCGCACTAAGATAGGATTTTAAAATATTTGCCCTTTAAGGGTTGAAACATCCCCTAAAACAATATATGTTGTTTGTTTACTTTCCTTAAAGCTGAAATTTTGTACATATATATGTCTTACAAAACACATATGAAAAATAAATGAGTTTTACATTTTGTTACGTGCTGCTAGGGGTGAACATTTTTTAACAACCCCTGAAAACAATAAATATTAATATTCATACATTCCTTAAAACTAGAGAGCTGAAATTTTGTACATTTATTTCTTACACGATACACATAAAAAGTAAACCAGTTGTACATTTAGTCACGTGCTCCTAAGGGTTGAAAATGTAATAACAAACCCTAAAAACAATCAATACTAACTGGTATTCTTTCGTTAAAGCTATAGAGCTGAAATTTGGCACTTATTAATTTTAAGAAAATATTTTATACGTAATCTGATCAAAACTATCGCGATCTATGCATTCGCATATTAAAGACGTATCTGGGTGATCTGCAAACCTACAGCTAAGACTACGATTGACCAGTCTGTAGATTTAGCGGTTGAAAAAAAGACGATCTTTACTCTGAATTTTTAATTTTTTTATTTATTTCATTTATTTAGCACACATGACGAAAACGATTGACGGGCAGCCACTGAAAAGTAAATACCAAAGTAATTGAATATAAATGTTATAATTCACTTTCGTAAAATAATAAACGAAAGAAATGAGAGAAAAATATGACAATTAATTATGAATCATAGTGATGAAACAAACAAATTCCCTGTAGCGAAGCACGGGTATTCGGCTAGTATTTCTATAAAAACAAACTACAGTAATAATAAACTGCAATTGAAAGATTAAAATTATGTATGTATGTTGCCGTTAAGGCTTTTAAAAGAATTAAAGGGAAGGCGTGATGAACTTCGTTCCTGAAGGCGGCGCCACGACCGCAAACATTTACTTTTTTTAATGGGAAGGTAGTCGTGTGATACATGCTTTAAGTGTAAAATTTGACGCAAAAAACGAAGGTCAAATAAGTGTCTATCTAATTGAATATACAATTTGAATATCTAAATCCGTGTTTACGTCGTCGTCAGTCAAATGGGCGAAAACGCAAATCGTGGGGCAAAACAATCAAAGAAAAACGCATCGCAACCATAATCCCTTTACAACTTTAAAAGTTTAATTTTAAAATGTGATTAAAAAATACTGTTTGACAGTGCGCCAATATAACGTAATATCCGTTTATGACATTTCCTATCATGCCAGGTTGTATTTTAGCAACTTCTTCGGTTTTAAGTTCGTAAATGTTGTACGCGTAATTCTGTATACAACCACTTGAATAATAGTGCCATATTATGGAGCTTAGCAAGGCCGTAGCCAGGGGGGTTAGGGGTCAACCCCCCCCCCCCCAACCAGAAATTTAGCAGTAAAAATCAATACTAGGTATAAAAGTGCAAGTTCAATTATAAAATAAACAACACAACAGAGGATCCAACAACATATTTTACAGCATTGTGCATTGCATGCATACTGATATTTAGATTTGCTTGATTAAACTACAACGTAGGCTACAATACACATGGGTGCAGTAGGTTCAGCCTTACTCCTTTGTGAGTTGTGAGCTTGATCTGATCTATTAAATAAGAAAACTATGAAGGTTCAACAAAAATACTTTACTCTAACAAAACAAAATCATTCATCATCCTAACATACTATAGTATTTTACATGGGTAACTATATCAAAATTTTAAAAATTAGCATGGCAATTAATGTTTAACACGTTTACTGCTAGACAAATTTAGTATTTCTTTTGCTAGGAGCTGACCTTTTATTTTTTATATTTATAGTCTAAATGAGTAGAAATTACTTTATTTTTTAACCTTTCTACGTAATAATCACTAATATTTTAAAGTCCATAGCACATAGGCGTAAAATTGGCGTGCGAAGTACGCAATGCTCTGTCTATTGAAAATGTTCCCAATACGGGGGTTGGCGTGCGAAGCACGCAATGCACTGTGCGTCGGCCGCTTCTCATAGTGTTCAGAGTCAAGATCACATGCGTGTCCTTAGCAGTGAAAGTGTTAAAAGGGTTTAAATTCAAAATCCCGGTCCTGACCTGACGCCCCTCCCCCGAAAAGTTTTCCTGGCCTTGGAGCTTATGTAGACAGGCTTCAAAGAATGATTTTATTTAAAAATACAATTTAGCCTTAATTGAGAACGAAATTACTTCATTCATGTATTTTCACAATAATGAATACAATAATAGTAATAATCATAATGTGTATGGCCCGAGTAATAATTCTAACACAATCCTAATTTATTTAACTAAATACTAAACTTTCCAACTCACCAATAGATGTAAGCAAAGCAAACATTAACAGTAATCGATCAGTCACACATTTCTGAAACATAACTAACTGTCTGCAATGACTAAGAGTGCCGTACACAAACAATACATTAATCAGCTGTGTAGATAACTAGCCTGGCCTATCTGTTATTACTCAACATTAACACAGCCAAACCTCCTTCACTACCGTGCGATTATCGTAGTTAATAAACCTGTTAAAATTTCAAGCACGTATTTAATTTGTCAATTAAAAATGTTAAAGTTTGGATTTTCCGGTGTAGGAATGTTAACATTGTTTGGTTAAAGCCGCTCAATAATAATGGACTGTTTAAAAAAATGTTATTTAGGCATATTGAAAATATACTTGTTCTATTACAACCGTCGATTCGATCTAAAGATAAGACTTATTTTCTCATTTATAAATAGTCAAGTTTCAACCTAAGGGGTGAGAGAACCAAGTCTAGTAGCTAGACATATACTAGTTCTGTTGTGGAGGTGTAAAGAGTATCAATATTTTTCAAAAACTCTCCACGCCTTTAGACTATCGCCTTAGTCGGTTAGGCCACAATCGCATTGCTAATTAAGCATATTTGAGTTGGGTATGTAAGTGTAATAGATTGTCCTACGTCATAGGCTTAATCTGTTAATCTGTCATACAATGTTTAGTTTAATTAGTAATACCTGTGAAATGCCTTTTCCCAAAACAATTACACTGTCAATAGTTTTAACTACGTGACTGGGTCTAAGCTCAACTAAACTAACTTAGTCAAGGTTAGTAAAAGCTTACCTAGCAAATTTTAAACCGAAACCCTAACTCTAACCCATAACTTAGCACAAACATCAACAATTGCTCTAACCAAACTCTATCCTCAGCCCTTACCTAAACTTTATTCATAACTCTTCTCCAAAATTGAACCCCTTGCTAAAACCTAATCCTATATTGAACCATACCTAAATCCTATCAATAACTTTTACTCCTTAATCTTCATTGTTACCTTAACCATAATCTTAAACCTAACCGTAATTCTACCCAAACCTAATCCTAACCAAAATATTTTTTAAACTCTAACCATAACCTTAACTCTAAACCTTTCTCTTAAACTAACTAACATTAACCGTATCCTCAGTCCTTACCTAAACCTTAACTATAACTAACTTCATCTTAATCCCAGCTCTAACCATAATCTTAACCCAAACTATAACCTAAAACTTAACAAAAACCTTAACTTTAAACCTTTTAACAATACTAACCCCAAACATAAATATAATTATAAACCTTAAACATAATATTAACCTTATCTTCATCATAACTGCAACCATAATCTCAACCCAAACCTTAACCTAATCCTTAACACCAACCATAACTCTAAACCTTTCAACAACACCAACGTCAAATCCAAATTCACATCTAATCCTTAACCGTTTCATTAACCTTATCTTAATTTGTAACAATTATTGTAGTCACCTTTCCGAATATTGATTACTAATTATTAGATTTAGGACTTACCGTCTTCAATATTCCTTTTCGTCGATAAACGACGGCCTCGAATTTCTAAAGGCCGCTCACCACGAGTTTAAACAATACGGGCGCGTAAGTGTGTTTATCTACGACCATTGCAATAAACACCAATAACGCTATTACAAGTAAAAAAAGAGGTACATTACAAACCAAAAGCCAACCCGATTAGGTAATGATATCTTTACCTAACAGGAGTCACTTTACATAATAGGCTCTAGACCAATGAGAGCTCGTCATTTGACGGAAGTAGAGTTGTAATAAAAATAACGCTATTCGTACATCATCTGATTGTACCCATACGTTCCGGATGTTAGTGTGTTATTGTAACTAACCTCAAACGTGAGTTGACGCATTCCGCAAACATGAGTGATAGTGATGAATTTTGTTTAACTCCAGAGGAAATTAATACAAAAGCAAATTCTTTTTAAGGAATGTTAATTTCACTCCTGTTAAAAGGGTATCAAATTGAAGAATTATTACACACTTCTTATTTTTTTACACCCTGTATATTTTTGGTCGTAGATAAAGTAGTGTACGCAACGATTGTATTCAGCCTTTAAGCCACTCGTGAGATATTTAGAACACTCGCTTCGCTCGTGTTCCAACTTACATCTCACTCGTGGCTTAAAGGCCTTCATAATACAATCGTTGCGTAAACTACTATTTATTTATTTATTATGTAATCGTTGTGTTTAGTTATGTGTAAGTGACGAAGGGAAACCTGATAAACTTGAAAATGGCTGAATAGCCGAAACGGCCGTCGTTTAGCGACGAAAGGGAATATTGAAGACGGTGAGTCCTAAATGTAATAATTAGTAATCAATAATCGGAATGGTGACTAACAATTGTTACAACAGTCAGCAATTTCGCCTATAAATACATGAATACGAAATTGAAGTTGCAAAAGACAACACAAAATATAAAATTCAATAAAAAATGCATTGCCAGAGACATCATCCCAAAGTATGCACATATTAAGATTAACTGTAATTCCAAATCAGCCGTAAAAACAAAACACATGGCAGAACGTTTTTGGATTAGGAATTCAATTAAGAGCATGTACGTTAAAAAGAACCAATAAATTTGACACTTTATAAAACCCATTTGGAATTGGCAACCTTGTTACATAATACTGAACTTATGTTGTCATTGAGTGAAATCGATCGACAATTGAAACCTATTGTTGTAAATAAAATCATTACCATAAATAAAAAGCTATGCGAATTGACGGAGAGAAAGCAGCAACAAACACCCGTTCATTCATGTAAACATTTATTCTATCCCCGAGTTATGAATTTAAACAAAAACTTAATTCAACAAGCAAGAATTCGATTTATTGCAAAAAGCTTTCAAACATAATATTTGTAATAAACAAAACAATTGGAAGAATATTCTTATTGATACAGAGGCCACAATACAAACATTGCCAATAGATAAGCAGAACACAACTAGAATACTAATCAATGACAAAATCAATACAGCCATCAGACATAGTATCTCATACAAACCTACTTGCCTAAACAAACAACATGAACAGATTGTTGCGACTTCTATTCATAAGAAAGTGCAAACTGATAATTTAATCATAACAAAAGCTGATAAAGGAAGTACTACTGTAATTATGGACAAATTTGATTACATAAACAAGACCATTGGCTTTTTTACACAAAACAACGTAACTTCATTGAAATCCGACCCTACTAACACTTTCAACCAACAAATAAAAATGGCTATAAACAAGTGTAAGAATTTGCTGAACAAAGTGGTTAAAACTTTTAACAAAATGATTAACCCATACGCCCCCATCTTAACAGCTCTACCCAAAATACGCAAACCGGACCTAACAATCAGACCATTTACAAGTGCTCCGTCTTACAGATTATCGAAAACTTTGGACAGAATAATTAGGAAGTACATCGAATTTAAAAACAATTACAGCTTAAAAACACCCAAGATTTAGTTTCCAAAATAAAAAAACGGGCATAAAACCTGGCTCCATATTAGTTTCGTTCGACATCACTAACTTGTACACTAACGTGCCTGTTAATGAAACCATCTCCATATTGGTGACACATTTGAAGGAGAATAATGTTATATTTATCATATTATAATATCATATATCATAATTATCATATTTACTAACTGTATGCTTATCCCAGAATTATTTTAAATTCAATGAACAATATTTCAGCCAAAACAATGGATTGGTCATTGGATGTCCACTGTCGAGCATAATGGCGGAAATATTCTTAAACCATATCGAAAACCGTGACATAATATCCCCCAATAATAAACACCTTAGGAATATCACATATTATCATAGATATGTTGATGACATTGTCTTATATCAGGACACATCAAGACAAAACCAGAATGTTTGTGCAAAAATGTGCATATTTAAACAATATACACACGTCTTTGAAATTCACCTCTGAAATAGAAACTAATAACAGCATCAATTATCTAGCTCTCACAGTAACCAAATTAGATGGAAGACACCTTTTCAAAATATACAGGAAACCGACTCACACTGATCATAGAATCCATTGTCGTTTAGCGACGAAAAGGAATATTGAAGACGGTACGTCCTAAATCTTATCTTAATCCTAACTATAACCATAAACTTAGTCAAACCATAACCTATAAACCTTAACACTAACCATAGTTCTAAACCCTTTAATAACACTAATCAAAAACCTAACATCTAAATCCTAAACCTTAACTCTAAATCTTTCTCTCCCACTAGCATTGACCCTTACTCAAACCCTTTCCTCAACCCTTATTTAAACCCAAACCATAACCTTAACTCTTAATTTATTCTTAATCCTAACTCTAACCATAACCTTAACCCAAACCCTACTCCCACTTACTTTAATCCTATCCTTAAAACTAAACCCTTCCTTAACACTGACCCCAAAACAAACACAAATGCAAAACGTAACATTACCCCTAAATAATGCTCAACAGAACCCTTGATTCAAAGATTTTGTTCAGGCAGGACCAACAATATTCTATACTTAATATTATAAAGAGGTAAAATTTGTTTGTGTGCTTTGTTTGTTTATATGCAGGGGGTAATCTCTGAAACTACTGAACCGATTGCAAAAATAGTTTTACTAATAAAAAGCTTCGCTATCCCTGAGTAACATAGGCTGTAATTCATTTCGATAAAAACATTTTTTTATTTCAATATTTGTTACTTAGTCGGAAAAAAATTCTTAGGTTAGGCCTAGACTTATGAACCAACAAACATTTCTAGAATGTATTTACATTCATTACCATAACAACCAATTGAATAAAATAACAGGTAAAACAGCTGTTTGCTCTAATATTTAAAACTATTCAACAGCTGATTTCAAACTTTGAAGCAATTATTTGTATTTCTATTTTTTAGGTTAGGTTTTTATTAAAGTGTAGACCTGGCCTTTTTGGTTCTTTTAACCTTTATTATAACTGCTGTTATAATAAAATATACGAAATAATTTGATTTGAACATTTAACATTATTTACCATCTTGGCTTTAGGGTTATTATTATTTCTACACCTTGATTATAAAGAAAGCATAACATGATTATGTGTGTAGAAGATCCGAACGGGGTTGGCGTGCAGAGCACTCAGGGGTTTCCCCTAGTCTTCATGGTGTTTTCAAACTGTTTGTCGGCCATATTCCACAGTATTGGATGACCACCGTCAAGCTCGATAAGC
The DNA here is from genome assembly GCA_018207615.1 of Philaenus spumarius. Taxonomy (NCBI): domain Eukaryota; kingdom Metazoa; phylum Arthropoda; class Insecta; order Hemiptera; family Aphrophoridae; genus Philaenus; species Philaenus spumarius. Next base: position 84,371 of record JAGFPH010002305.1, on the reverse strand, counting down.
TGTTCTTCCTCACTAAACGTAACCTGATTAGACATTGTAGATATTACATCAATAATATTCATACAACTTCAGCACTCTCTTGTAAAACTAAAACTAGAACCCAAAAATATATATGTTGCGCTCCACTATCCGCACTTGACTGCTTTCAGAGGAGTCGTCCAGTTGCGCAGAGCGCACTGCGGACCGCGGAGGGGTCTAGGAAAACGGCCCTGTTCTATTACATGTTGTTGAGTAGGCTCCGCAGTGCGCTCCGCAGAAAGTGCGGAGCTAGGAAAACCTAGCTTTATCATTCATTGCAGCTCCTTATGTGTTCATTTACGCTCGTCGACCTCTACGATGATGGCAGAGACAATTGTTTATGGGAGGAGATGATATGAGTACTGTGGACAATTTCGTGCAGACCTGACAGCAAGTAGCCTGTTCACAGATTTTACAAGGGTTAAGAAGATATTGTACAGTACGATTTTTTTAACCGTGCCCTCGGCCAAATTGTACTAACCTGAATGATAACGTTAGAAATCGCTCTTGTCTACTCTAGTTTTCTCCACGAAAACTGAGCCGAGCGGCGTGAAACAGCGAAAACCGAGCTTCAATAACACTGTCATTTAATACACTTAGCAGCGATGTAAAATTATGAAACTTTCACGGATACGCAGATAAGAACCATACGATTCGTATGATGTAAAAGAAAATCCATTACAAAACTTATTTCATATTTTAAAAATCAATAGTACAACAATGTACTTTAATAATGGACATGAAATTTTCACACCGCTGGAAAGTTTTTTGTTTGTTGGTCAGAGACAAAGTGTTCGCGAGAAAGTTTTAGATAAAGGTTCAAATTAAATATTTTATTTGAAACATTTTTTCGTTTGACTTACGGTTTGCTCGGTACGGATGTCTGGAGTTAGATTCCGGAGAAAACTTCCTGCCTGGGGGGAAGTAGGCCTACTTGGTGTCTGGCATTTACCTTAACCACACCACAGTATTATTATTCGAATACTCGAACAAGAGACAAGTAGTCTATGACTCATTCAAGTTGTTTTTATTTCAATAATTTTATTCAAATAATTATTCAATCATTTTTGTTTATTCGAAGTTTGTGGAACTGCCTTTACAATCCCTCCCCGCTACACCGCTAGCCCACCGAGCGCTAGCCGAGCCGAGGGCACCGTTAAAAAAATCGTACTGTACTACTTAAATCGCTTATAGGACCAACTATTTCAAAACAATATACGAATTATCGCAATACTATAAGCGTAAATGATCGTTTGGCTTTGACTTTGAAGTTTTTGGCTACGCCGGTTCATATACATCTCTATTCAAGATTTCAAAACAAAGCATTTCTGAAATAGTACCGATGGTGTGTGTAGCACGTCTTGTCAGTGCTTTATCTGAATGGGAGTCAGTTTTCAGTGGTTTTAAAAATAAATGGCAATTTGGTCAGTGTCTTGGAGCCCAAGACGGCAAGCATGTAGTTGTACAATGCCCTGTTTATAGTGGCACTCAATATTTTACTATTGACAACCAGATTCAATGATTCAAACGATTCATTTCTGTACGTTAATGTTGGTTGTCAAGGCAGTATTTCAGAAGGGGGTGTATGTGGAATGTGGAACACCACCTTACAATCGAATGGCAGTTTACCTCTTGAAATACCTTGACGTATTGTTGCAGCACCACGTGAGTTTGACTGGATGTTCGGTCTAACAGGTTCCCGTCAATCCTCCATCAGAACGCTCACTAATGTTTGAGAAGGCGTCCAATCTACACCAAACAATGTTCGGCGAACATCATAATGTATGGCACATGTACGGCCGGTGCAGACGCGGCTTGAAAAATATACATTTTACAAAACAAAAGTATTTTAATTACTGTTGTCAGTTTTTAAGATTTTCACGGATAACCTTCAATTATATTATTTGTGTTTTTAATTTGTAATTTGTGTGGTGTGACTTGCTAAAGCCAGAGATACGATTCAGAATAATACGTAAAAAAAGTACAAGTTCCATAGTCACCAGTAAATGCCCTCAAGGCCATAGCCTGGAAAACTTTTCGGGGGGGGGGGGCCTCAGGTCAGAATCTGGGATTTGAATTTAAAGCCTTTTAACACGTTCACCTGCTAAGAACACACATGTGAGCTTGATACTGAACACTGAGAAGCGGCCAACGTACATTGCTTTGCACGCCAACCCCCGTATGAGAGTATTTTCAATTCACAGTGCATAGCGTGCTTCGCACGCCAACCCCCGTATTGGGAGTGTTTTCAATACTAAGTGTATTGCGTTCTTCGCACGCCAACCCCCGTGTTGGAAGAGTTTTCAATTCGCAATGCATTGAGTGTTTTGTTAGAGTAAAGTATTTTTATTCAACCTTCATAGTTTTCTTACTTAATAGATCAGCTCACAAGGGAGTAAATCTGTAACCTACCAAGATGTATTTTATACATCTCGGCAACCTACAGCATCCATGTGTATTGTACGTTGTAGTTTAATCAAGTAAATCTAAATGTATGCATGCAATGCACAATGAAGTAAAATATGTTGCCGGATCCTCTGTTGTCTTGTTTATTTTATAATTTAACTAGCTGACCCGTACGGCGTTGCCCGTGGTGGTTGGTATTTTCAGTATTTTTAACGTAATTGTATTATTTTTAAGTGTTCAGTCAGTGAGTGGTATTTGGCTTTTATATATCTTAAATAATTAGCCCAATAATTGGTGTTTTAGTTCATTGTAGGCCTAACCTAAAATTATATTCAGTTTTTGATCCAAATCAGTTGTTGATCAAACTCAGCTGTTTTAAGCTTTTCATACGAACAGCTGTTTTTTGTGCCCCTGATAAAATCAAAAGAAATCTTTCTTCTTCTTCTTTAAGATTGACCTTCCATAAGATTAACATTGAAACTTTGAGGGCCACTGGGGCGTAGCCCTAATATCCTAGGACTTCGGTAAATGGCCTAAAACCTTCCCAGGGTTAACCTGTGTTACTATGCAAAATTTCAAAGCAATCGGATGGACGGTTTGGTAACGCATAAAGGACAAACATACAAACGTACAAACAGACGGACATACATTGAATTTTATATATATAGATATGCACTTTTTAAACCTAGTATTAATTTTTGGTAGTACTAAATTTCAGTAATTCGGGGAATTTTGACCCCCTAACCCCCCCCCCCCCCCCGGCTATGGCCTTGAATGCCCTTGAACGTGTTGTAAGGCTGAAGTGCGTCACCAGGTATCAACGCCATATTTGAGAATAATTTCATTAAATTGGGTGCTATAATTGAAACAATTGTAGCACCCTATTTGGGGTTTGTCCGTCATGCACTAGTACAGGCTACATTAAAATTCTGCAAAATCATTTACCATTTACTACGGTGAGTGAGCGAGTTATGTATAAGCGTTGAATAGCGTGACCTTCAAGTACGAAGAGTATTAAACACTCTAGTGATATAAGGATGATATTGAATTTTATTCGTATCTTCCATCACACAATGACAACACAAGATTAAACTACACAATGCCAACGTAATTGTTTATGCTCCAGAATAGACGGTACATTGTTGGTTGTTGTCAGGCCACGTTGTTTATTAGCGAATTTCCATAAGAAAAAAGAGCTATTGCAGTGGCCCTTATGGTAAGACCCAAGATCGGGAGTAGCAAATGAGCACCGATCATGGTCCCCAGAACCACGTTTTGTGGTTTCATTAAAAATCATATATATTTATGTATATATGTGTTCACACTCTAGCGGCCGCATTTTAAGTCCGATTTGGTTCAAATATGGTACACATTTTGGTTGTCTACGTCGCTCGGACGAGTTCGTTAGCCAAAAAAAATCCAACAACCGGAAGCACGTTTTTTGACCGGAAGTAACTATTTTTTGAGATTTTTCCTACGAGAATGAGTTTGTTTTTGAGTTTACAAATATAAATATAGGATGTTATTCTGCACATTTTGGTTTTTTACGCGACCTTATAGCTCGCTTGGTTCCCCCAAAATCGATCAAAACCTAAATACCATAGAAGTACACGGTTCAAAGCCATGTGGTAGATTCTACCGTGAGGTTGGCGTGCGAAGCACGCAATGCAATGTGTATTGAAGATACTCCCAATATGCGGAATGGGGTGCGAAATATTTTGCAGGTACGCAGCACCGTCGTGAATAGACCTATTTCCCAAATGGTTGCTTGAAACCATAAAACATAGCCTATAAACTTAATTTTGGAAATTTGCTCAACTCACGTCAGCGGTTCAGCTGCGTGGTCGAATTATTATTACTTTCCTGTTTGAGGTTAATTAACGCTGTAATTGTTCTTACCTCTCCAGAGAAGTTTTTTATCAAATAGCATTAATTTAGCTCCACCGGAATTAGTTTGATGCGACCTGCTGAAGAGTTTCAAGAACGAACAGCCGTCATAATGTTTAGTTTTGTTGAGATGTTCCTTCGTACGGGTAGTACCTTGACTCAGCGTAAAGGGTTGACTCCAAAAAAGGGTCACTACGAATGAAAACGAAACTAGACTTCTTCAGCAAGTTCAGCAGTCTCTGAAAAGATGGCTTCGAAGGACATCTTTGAAAATTAACATTAGTAATAAGTCTTTGAGAAGAATGTTTAAACACCTTGTTGGATTCCCTAGGTGAAATACAAACTGGTCAACATTTAAAAATGTAAGATGGGGAATAGACAGAGTACTATCAGACATGGAGACAACGCACCGACTTTCCCTCAATTGGTCTGCTGTCACTTCAATTGTCAGTCAACAGCAGTTCAACATAACCTTACCCTTTTGCACTCTATTTATTTGACACTTGGCTGCTCCACCAGATCCAATTAAAATATTACTGTTTGAAGAATTATTTTTGGTAAATTTGCCGAAACATTACCATAAATAGTAAACATAACTTATTATATATCATTTTGTTCTGAATAAACCAGAGAATAAGGAAAAAATTGTTGAAAGATTAAACAAACAATTTGTCCTTGAGTAGGCCTATTTTGAATATAATCGGTCAGAAAAATCAATAAATTAGTATGTATTGTAATGAAATTAAAAATAAAAAGAATAGAGTTTAGAGCTTTTAAAATACTTTTTTACACTAAATGTGACTATTGTAAATAATTTTTAAAAATTGTCTTGAGGTTTAACAACATTTTTTTATTGATTAGGTCTAATTTGAATATATTAGAAGTAGGTCAAACAAGTAAAAAAATATATTTTTTTTTATGAATTTAAAAGTAGTAATAAAAGTTATTAGAGCTTCGAAAATACTTTTTACAGTAAATATGTCTGTTTAAATTTGTCAATTGTATTTATATTTATTCAAAAACTTATTTTAACAAAAACATTTTTGTGAAATAATGGTACATAACCATGGTATCATAAAGTTTAAAAAGTTGCCATTTCTCAACACAAAATAAAATAAAAACAAGATTATTACATTATTTACATAAACAAAATTTACACATTAGAGGTTTACAAAACTGCAAAAAAATAACGTATAACTAAAAAATATCAATTGAAAAAGCGTAAACAAAAGTTAGAAGACGCAAGACAACCGACTATGCTACTTCTATTTCTCGATCGTGACTGGCAAACAGCTGCTCAACTTGAGAGAGATATAAAATAAATTCCACTGCCAATATAATCTGTCACTGGATACTAAACTGTTTTGACAACATTGAAGTCTAATTAGACCGAAAACCACAGATTCTACACTAGTTAGAACGTAGAAATCATTTTAAAACTTGAGTCTGAATGAATCCGACAGTGGAGCGCAAAAACCTACATTTTAGTCGCGCCTACCGTACTATCAATCCTACTGTAATCTGTGTGAACAAAACTTAGGCTACGTGCTGGGGGTGCTGGTGCTTACAATTCTTGTGCGTAATTAAATAGTTAGAAATTTTCAAATACCGCAATCATGAAGCGAATAAAAGAAGGAGTAAATAGAAACCCTAATTTCACCTCAGAAATGCATAAAAACGATGTTTTGAGAAGAATATTTTCAACATTTCCGGACCCCCGGAATATGCCCCCCCTCCAATAAAAAACTGCTGATGACGCCCATGAAGTCACGTGCAACTAAACAATTTTACCAAGCAAAATAATTCGATCACGCAGCTGGACCGATGTATTTCCTGGCCTTCGACCTCAGATCAGAAGTTGCCGCCACGTGGGTTTGAACCTGGTACTTTTATTATATTTTACGTTTTGATCTATTTTGTGGGCACCAAGTAGGCTACAAGGCCTCGCTGTCGTGAGTGGAGCGAATTTCCAAAATTAAGTTTTAGGGTTTCAGCCAACTAATCGGGAAATTGTCTACTCACGAAGGCGCTGAATAGCTGCCTCCTTGTATGAAATACATTAGTACAATTTGTTCGCACCTCAGCCTCCAGCCCTGCGCACGCGCTGCTTCGTTCGTTTGCTTTGTGACTTTGCACCTTGACCTTGAAGCCTCCGATGTGGGGCTGCTTCGCTTCGCTCACAGCAGACCAACTAGCAGAAGCTGCATCACGGCAAAATCCCCCCGTGTATTTGAACTAAGTACTTGTATGGTATTTTACGTTTTGGGGGGAACCGGACGAGTTATAAGGTCGTGTACAAAATCAAAATAATCTCCTGTATACAGTTTTTACATAAAAGCCCCCAAAAGTTTCAAAAAAATTTACTTCCAGTGTTAAAAAGTACTTCAGGTTGTTCGATTGTTTTGGCTAACGAACTCGTCCTAGCGACTTAGACAAACAACGTGTGTGCCAAAATTAAACAAAATCGGACTTTAAATGCGGCCGCTAAAGTGCGAATACATATATACATACAATTTTTAATGACACCCCAAAACGACTTCAGGGAACCATAATTGGGCTCATTGACCAATCACAACCTTAGGTATCACCATCAGAGTCACTGCAATAGCTCTCCTTTCCTATGGAAATTCGCTAATAATATAGGCTAATCTGTACTAATTCAGCATATTTTTTTCTGAATTCAACATGTTCACTGCTACGCAATTTTCGCATTTCCTATGCCAGGAGCTGACCTTTTATTTTTTATATGAGTAGAAATTACTTAATTTTAAATTTTTGAACCTTTCAACGTAATAATCACT
>JAGFPH010002305.1:51848-68970 GCA_018207615.1 Philaenus spumarius | reverse complement strand
GGACGGCCAATGCGCATGCGCTAACAGCGTGGAGGTCAGCGTAGCGAGTCAGTCGGTGACAGAGGTTAGTCGCGTTATCTAGTGCACTGCCTTTTCTAAAAACATTGTAGTGTTTTATTATTTCTGGACTATAATCAACTTTAATGAAATTGTTATATACAGAGTGTCCCCGAACTCTCTGGACCCCTTTTGTGGATATATTCCTCGGATCCAGACAAACATATTTCACAATATAAACATGGGTCTACGATGCTTATTATTTCATCTGTCTGTCTGTATGTGTTTTTTACAAAATACTTAATATTTTTATAAGTAGAAAGTATATTGAGCTCAAACTTTGTACACCTATTTGTTGAGTATACTCTTATCACTGTACGAAAAATTAGAACATTATTTTAAATATTTTCAAAATGGCGGCGTTTATAATTTTTAATGTCAAATATCTCAAAAACCGCTAACTTTACAAAAACATTACAAGAGGCAAAAAAGGTAATTTTGTTAATGACAAACACAATGGTTTTTTTATTTTGTCTGTAGCTCAAAGGATAACAGAGGTATTGACGAAAAAAAGGAAAAATGTATTTTTTTATAGTTGTTAACAATACCCAGAATTACTCTAGAAACAAAATATTTTGAAGTTGTTATGAGCTAAAATAATCATTTATTTGCATTATGTTCTGAGCACTTTCTGAGCTGATTCTACTAGCAAAAAATAAAGAAAAAAGTTCATATATTCATAGGTCCGGAAATGCTTAGTTAGAGAGTTTACCCATGTTTCAGATTACTCACAGAAACGAATCCCTATTGAAATATGTAGGGCGTTAATTAAGGTGTAAAATTTAATTTAATTTATGTAAAATGAGCAGATAAATTTTTAAAAATAGGCCCCAGTACTGTGTAACTGCAGTAATTGTTGCGATATTTGACCCAAAACGCAAAATTCGATCTCAATTCGGACAGCAACATGGGTGAAATCTTTCGAGTTACAGCTGGCCTTCTTTACAATAAAGGCTAAAAGAACCATCAAGGCTCAGGTCTGCACTTTAATCAAAATCTAACCTACAAGTTACAAACACAAATAGTTGCTTCAAAGTTTGAAATCAGCTGTTAATGGAAATATTAGAGCAAACAGTTGTTTCATCTGTTATTTTATTCAATTGGTTGCTATGGTAATAAATGTAAATACATGAGTTGGTTCATCGGTCTAGGTCTAACCTAAGATTTTTTCCGTCCGACTAAATTTACAAATATTAAAATATAAAATGTTTTTTATCAAAATTAATGTTACTCAGGAATAGTGTAGCTTTTTATTAGTAAAACTATTTTTCAATCGGTTCAGTAGTTCCATAGATTACCCCCTACATACAAACAAACAAATTTTACCTCTTTATAATCTATTATTAGTATGGGATTTATCACTTTCAAAACATGTATGACATTAAATTTGACAGTTTGACCTGCTTGGCCTCATCAGCACTTTAATTCGGTTAGCTTGCGTGTTAGGGTTAAGCCTATTTACACATTCCAGTCTTTTCATTCTTGCAACGCCTTTTTTGCACACTGCTAACTGCATTAACAGACCCGTAATACAAATCTTCGTATAATACGCTCTAGCACACCTAACAACATAAACAGGATTTTAACACCCCTCTTTCCAGTATGAGGTGGACGGCTTACAATTGGATTCCCGACGTCGACCAATGTGCCAGCAGAGGAAATATAATGACTGACGGCAGGCATAAGATAGTTTGTAGTTCGAGACATAAGCCTAGCAAATTGGCAAGACAGTAGTCTTGGTGGAAGGCAGCATCTGTTTAATAACAATGGCTGCTTATCTGTAACTAAAAAAATGACTTTATTGAAACTTTATGACTAAATTTGGAATAAATTTTGAGTGGGAATGAGATGGTGGATCGATGAAATACACTGGGTTTGATTACGAAAGTGTGTGGCGTTTAAGAATAGAGCTTGGATTTTGGGATACTTATGGTGGTTCGTAAACCAGACATAAGGGACGCTTTCTTCTGACCTGCGCAGGTGCAGGATCAGTGATGATCTGTTTTATGTGTGTTTGTTGAGACCCTTCGGCTCTGTGTTTGACTCTATGTGTTAATTTTAGGATGAAGTCCTCGAGTGTGGGGATTTTGTGCCCTTGAGAGATGGTGACGTTCTTTACGTACCATGGGGAGTTGGTGATCCAACGGAGAGTTTTGTTCTGGAAGGAATCCAACTTTTTCTTCCAAGAAACAGATAGCAAAGAGTACCAAGCTGGAGCTGCGTACGTGAGTACCGGTCTGATATATGTTTTGTACATGGACAATCTGATACGAAGTGGTAGGGGGCTCTTGGCCTGAATGACTGGAAGGAGTCTGCCACGGACGAATTTAGCCCTTGACAGAGTTTGCTTGGCGTGATGTGTCACAGCCGTTTGTAGCGTTCACCGAAACTGGAAGCTGCCAGTAGAATGATGAAAGATATCGAGACATAAGGTACTATAAGAACTTTTTTATAAAAGAAGTGGAAATAATACAACTGAGCAATATTAAAGGACTATAGTTTGTGCAAATAGGGAAGGCGGTTGGAAAAGGTTCCTACCTGCCACTAACCCACGGTATCCTCCATTTTGCGGTCAGTCCATTTACCGGTCAGTCCATTTACCGGTCAAGTGTGGGGGTGAGGAGGCTCTAGGGAGGGGAGGTTTTCCATTTTGCGGTCAGGTTTCGATTCCTAGAATACCTGACTATTTTGAATGAATAGGTTCCATGCACATTGTTTGCAGATGTCGAGTTTTAGATCTTCACGAGGAGTTGTTGACGGAGCCACTTTTATATTAACAGACAGATTCTTCTTAAATTACAAATCATGTCTGATGATATTATAAATGGCCGTTTATTTCAACAAACTAGTCTATATACAAACAAGTAGGCTATATACACATCAGTATTCCGCCGGAATACTACCCCCCAAGCAGGTTCCTACAATTATACTGTTATCGGCAACATACTGTGACTAAACAGTTTAGGTTAGTCCTCTAGTTTTTTTTTATTCTAATTATATCGAAACTTGAGTGTGCGTGACTGGAAAACTGCCATCGGCCTGGCTATGTTCTCGGGATTTTAGAAATATATGACCGCAAAATGGAAAACTATTTTTGACCCACCCCTCCAGATTTTTGGGTTGACCGGTAAATGGACGATTTTACCCTTTGACCGGTAAATGGACGACCGCAAAATGGACACAACCAACCTCGCACACTCACGCAAACTCAAGGGCTACCGACCCTCATTAGTTGCGGTGCGATACCTATTAATTGTTAGCTGTTCTCAATACCCTAGTATTTTTTATATTGCATTTTAAAGAAAACGTATATTAGTGTGATTCTGATTCTGATTTATTATGATCCAGTATTATTTCTAATCAAATAGATACAAAACTTGGCATGTATACAAACCATTGAAATAATATTAACACGAGTTGTTTCTCGAGCGGACTTTGGTTGCTATTATAAATATTTGTTCTAATTTTATTTTTATTCCAGATGCTAATAACAATGGAAAATAAAAGTGCTTTTAAACAATTAATTGTGAACACAATCTAAAGTAGGTCTAGATAGAATTTTGTACATTTAAACATAAAAATTGTTATTATCGCAGTTAGCAAACTTTAAATATGTCGGAAGAGAGGCTTCCAAACTTTTTAATAAAACAAGTTATAAAAAATAAAGTATTTTGGTATAAAGAATGGGTGCAGTTGGCAAAATAGCATGCGATTAGTTTCGATACTGGACTTTCACTAATGGAAGGGACAGTTATTTACTTTAGTCGAAGCGATGAGTAGGCAGAACAAACAGAATAATCTGTTTGCATCTACGACCGGTTGTTATCATACTATTTAGAGAAATCTAAATTTGGAACTTGGTGATAACACATATTTTCAAAATTATTATATTACCACCACAGTTAAGTGGATTTTAAAATGCAGAGGAGAATTATTACATCTAAATTACAAACCTTGGGTAGAGGGGGTAAGTTATAAATGTTCTTTGTGTAATAAGTTTTAGTACAATTTTCTGCCAATCCTAAGTAACACTTTCACTTAAGTTTGTCGACGCGTTACGGAGACCTACTGAAATAGGTCTCAATAATGGAGGAACTCCTGAAAGTGTTACGTTAGGATTGGCAGAAAATTGTACTAAAACTTATTTCATGGATCCTAGCAGATATAATTTGTATAATAACTTCTTTGTGTAACTTAACGGAAGTAGAAGACGTATTCCATTTTATAGCAAAGTGTCCAATTTTGAAAGGTGTTCGGTAGGGTTTTTTCAATAAACTTGAGCTGTCGCGAGAAGAATTTTACGATTGCTTAAATGGTCGGGATTGGGACCGATTGGCGAAGTATTGTCGAGCAGCCTGGAAGTATAGGTGGGAGTTCATACAAGAGTTCAACTATTGAAGTGGTTCATTTGGAAAATATTCAGGTAGGACTATGGAAACGATTACTTAGGTAGAGGTATAGATATGTACACAATTTATGTATGTATATATTATTTATGTTTAGGAGTATTAAGTACATACTTGTTTAGGCCACTTCAGTTGTACGAATGTAATATAATGATGGCAATGAGAATGATTACTTGGAGAGAGATATAGATAAGAATATGATATTTATTTATGCATGTTTAGGTGTATTATGTATTTACTTGTTTGGGCCACCATCTGTGAGTGAATTTTGTTTAGTGATTAGTGGTAGCAGATGTTTGTTTGTTGATTAATGTTTTATTTGTGTTATGATAGGTTTTCATATTAGCCCTCTCCGTTATTTGTGTGTGCGTGTGTATTGGCATGTATGGTCTCTAGAATTAATAATTATCGTATAAAATTATTATAAATTATTGCAAAAAATAAACCTAGTCAAAAATTAAGTATTGTGCTAAATGTAAATTGATGTATGCTAGATTTTCTGCTCTCTGTAATTTATATGTGTGTCTGTGAGAGTGTGTGGGTGTGTTGGCATGTATAGTTCGTAAAGTTAATTAATATGTAAAATTATTATAAATTACTGTAATTTTAGATGCTACCTACCTGACCGACGGTCAAAATGACCAGTGCCATTAAATGCTTTTGTAACTGTTTGTATACTTTGGGAGATAAATATAGCATTATTATTATTATTATTCCGTTATCGCCGCTAAGGCCGTTTCGGCTATTCAGCCATTTTCAAGTTTATTAACAGGTCTCTCTTCGTCATTTACACAAACAATTACACATAATTACAGAACGATTACATAATAAATCAAAAACATAGTTACACGCCTATAACAAAAGTGCCAGACCAAGTGTGTTTACCTCTTTCAGTAACTTGAATAAGTTTTGCACTATTACAATGGCAAAATGTACAACAGCAATAACATTACACTTCAGGAAAATAAAAGCGCATTGTTAAAAATATAAAATATCCTCTCAAAGAACTCGTTCAAAAATATATATAACATTATATTTATAGCAACCAAGTCCGCTTAATAAACCGATAATTTTAAAGTTATTTTAATGGATAGTCGTATACACGCCGTGTTTGGTATCTATTTGCTTAGAATTAATTACTGAATCGTAATAATTCAGAATCACAATCATGCTAATATATAAGTGAACTTTAAAATACAATATAAAAACACTATTGTGTAGAGGACACACCGATCCTAATGAGGGTCGGTCATAATCCCCTGCGCTTGTGTGTGTGGGACAGTCGAGAACGACCGACCGCCTTGCCAGTTTGCACAAACTATAGATATAACGTGGGTTTTGTCGGAAGACCTAAAAGTAATAAGACATGGTTCCGAGGTTCTTTTTTGTTTGTCGGTTCCAAAGTATACCGACTACAAACTTAATTTACAAATTTTTCTGAGAAATTTAAAAAATTTGATGATCTCGTTCAATGTCGCTGATGACTTGTTAAGAGTGTACGAGTGATGATGGAAAACAGGAAAGTTCTCCAGGAGCGGATACAATGGGGTCATGGAGTCATGACCCCCCCCCCCCAAAAAAAAAAACCTTACAAGATTTTTTAAAAACGTTTGTAAAGTTGAACGTGTTTCAGATATTCGTAAACAGTTATTAGTAATCAAATACTCACTTGATATTTTTAAATGTTTGCCTATTAATTAACACGAATGTCACCAGCACATAGGAATAAAGAACTGCGTGATTGCGCCATAGTATTGATACTATTTATCGAATATTTTTGTCAGTTCCTGCAAAGTCGCATTGTCGCTACTCACATTACAATATAGTTAACGGTTAACTCAGGAAATTATGCATGCACATGATGGTGGCACTGCTAATACGAGCACTGCGTTCAGGAGCGTTCACGGATGATCTTTAACTTATGAATAGTAAACATTAATACTAGGTTTAAAAAGTGCAAATTAAATTATAATAAAATAGACAACAAAACAGAGGATCCAGCAACATATTTTACATCATTGTGCATTGCATGCATACTGTTATTTAGATTTACTTGATTAAACTACAACGTACAATACACATAGATGCAGCCTTACTCTCTTGTCAGCTTGATCTGATCTATTAAATAAGAAAACTACGAAGATTCAACAAAAATACTTTAACAAAGCACGCAATGCTCTATGTATGTACTTCCATTACGAGGGTTGGCGTGCGAAGCACGCAATGCATTGTGTATTGAAAATACGTACTCACCAATATGGGGTTGGCGTGCAATGCACTGTGCGTCGACCGCTTCTCATAGTATTCAGTGTCAAGCTCACATGTGCTACCTTATCAGCGAACGTGCTAAAAGGGTTTAAATTCAAATCTCCGGTCCTGACCTGAACCCTAGCAACTGTATTTACATGTTGCAAGCAATACAACACAAAGCTGTCGCGACAACTTTGATAGTAGTGTCCCTTCCCCTCCAGCGGTCGTCCCCACTTGCCTATATTCTTCCCTCCCGCCAGCGCATCGTAAAGTCCATGCTAAAACTGACGAGCTATACAATTTGTGAGTTATGTCATTCGAAAGGCAATTCAATTTACTATAATCCTCTGCAAAGATATTTTAGGTACAGTTCCCGGAACAAGGAACAAAATTCATAGGAAGCTTCCGATAAATATTTTTTAATTGTGCATGTAAGGTAATTACGCAATTTCTTACACTGATAAGCCCGAGTACAATTTATGAGTTATATCGTTGGAGAGACAATTGAATTTACTATAATCCTGTGCGAAGGTATTTTAGGTACAGTTCCCGGAACAAGGAACAAAATTCATAGGAAGCTTCCGATAAATTATTTTTTCACTGTGCATGTAAGGTAATTGCGCAAATTCTTCCACTGATGTGTATAAATCAAACAAAATGTATAAATATCTGATACAGATTGCAGGTAAAACAACACTCAAGCAGCATAAAACTCACAATTTTACTGACTTTTCAATGCCCCACAGATCTATTGGATATTCTGCAGCTACGACCAACACCCCCACCCCTGGAGTTCTCTTTGTTCTCTGTGAAGTTGAGATTCTGAGAAAGTACTTGAAATTGGTCTTGAAATAGGCTATATGTGGCTGCTTTTTTATCGTTATTTTTTTGTTATGTTGCTTTATTGTGTTTTGTTTGTATCTATTGTTTTGTATTTTTGTAAATTTGTATTCGTATTTTTTTAAAGGTCTAATTGTGTATTACTAGTAGTTCTGAGAACAGTAAACCTCGCTCGTTGAAATAAAAAATGTGGTTTTGAGCTTAGGTTGAAAATAGTGTGCCAGTAAGGAAGTGAGCAGAAGGCTTAGCCAGTGAATCATTATTTTGCTATTCCCGCGATTCCGGAGTTTCTAGTTCTCGTTTTGTTTTCTTTCTTGAGCTTTAACTGCTAAACATTTTGTTCTAGGAGGCATTGTGTTTTATTTAGGTTAGTAATGCATAAGATAGCTAAAAATATCGGTTATTGAGGGGAAACATAGAATTAAATATTTACATACTTAAATAACTAAAACTTAACAATGTATTTACAGTTCCATATCATATTCCAATATTATAAATAATGAAAACAAACGATGTTAAAGCGTCGCGATAGTGATCTCAACCGATGTACCAACACTTCCCACGCTGTCCAACGGTCATTTTGTGTATGTCCCTTATCGCCGCGTGGTTTCATTTGTTTCATCTCTTTTTTGTAATTCAAGTAATGCTAAGTCAAATACTTTTAGGAAATAATAATTTACAAGTATACAGTTCAATTCTTTGATTAATTCTCTACACTTTCTTATAATAACTAGTGCTTCGCTATTGCTTGATTTACCTAACCTAAAATTATATTCAGTTTTTGATCCAAATCAGTTGTTGATCAAAATCAGCTGTTGATCAAAATCAGCTGTTTTAAGCTTTTCATACGAACAGCTGTTTTTTGTGCCCCTGATAAAATCAAAAGAAATCTTTCTTCTTCTTCCTTAAGATTGACCTTCCATAAGATTAACATGGCAACTTTGAGGGCCACTGGGGCGAAGCCCTTAACATACATTGAGCTCATTTTAAGGGAAGCACAACTTCAGAGTGAGCTCTGTAAAATGACACCAAAAACATCAAATTCGGTTAAAAACTCACTCGGAGGAGTTCTACTCACAAAATAACCCCTAGCAAATTAATTATGTAAGATAGATATGTCATTTTTTGGCAAAGGATATATTCCTAAATTACTATTCAAAATAAGCCTAGTTTTTTTAGCAGTCTTGTAGTAGGAACATAAAAACTGGTGTTTTTAAAATAAGAAATTTTAAATTGATAAATATTTGTATACAGGTCTATTTAGAAAAAATGCGAATCTTTTTTACATTTATGAAAAAATTACAAAAAATGTTTACTACTTTTTATGTAGGCCTAAAGTTTAACTTTTTCCTTTCGTTACTGAACATGTTTGTTTCTTGAGGTAATAATTTTTTTAATTGTACTTCAATAATTTTTACTGGCATATATGAATTCTTTAAACCTTTATCTACAAAAAAGCTATGGAACACTTTTGAATTGGTTTAAAATAAGCGTATAAAAACATGGTTAAAATATAAAAACTTTGGACAATTTTTAACGAATTTGAAGTTTACGGCCATTTTGTGAGCGTACTGTTAGAGATACGGAAAAAATCAGGAATAAAATTTTCTTGAAAATCAAATTTTCTACTGGCAAAATGTTATTAATAACATTTTGCCAGTCGAAAATTTAAATTCGACTTGTTAAGCCACAAGCTGGCTTTGGAAAAAAGCTTACACTGAGAGAAAAGGTACGGCCGCCATTTTTATTTTATTAAGGGGTTAAAAATGAAAAATTGAAAAACCGTATATATACATCGCTGGCCCAGGAATAATGAACATTCATGCAAAAAAAACATCAAAATCGGTCAAGGCGTTTGGCTGTAATCGTGAGACAGTCAGACAGACACACAGACGAAATGCCTAACGGTCAAGCTAATACGGAGACCTCTCTTCGCTCGGTCAACAGTTATTACATTATTATTATTACTATTAAGTGTTGTATTGCGTATATTGGTTGTGTTAAGTGGTAACCACACTCAACCGCAGCAGCACCGCATGAGAAACTATCATAAGAACTGACTATTTTATTTTGTATTTTTTTATGTTCTTTTTTATCAACAACCTATAACTTTTTGCAGCGATTGGTATAGTTTCCAAATGCGTTAAATCTAAAATCTCAGTCAAGATATGGAAAATAAAGAAATACTATTATTATTATGATTATTTCGAAAAATGTATAATAATTCGAGCATGCAACTAGACCAACGTGAGTTGAATTTCCAAAACTAGTTTTTTTTCAACAAACTATTTGAGGAATTGATCAACTCACGAAAGGCTGAATAGCTGCCTGCGTGCACTAAATATTTTATTATAATGTTTTGCACCTGGGCCTCACGGTGCTTCTTTGTGCTCGCAACTGAAAAGCGAACCTTGCGGCCTCGGATTATTGACTGCTTCGCTTCGCAATGCTTCTATTGGCCGTAGTTCCAGTTAACTTTCCCCCTCAAAAAATTGTTTTATAAAAAACAGACGCTGACAGGTTAGTTTAAAAATGTGTAGGCCTGTTTATTTAATTGAAAATAATGTATATTTAACTAAACTTATTAAAATATATTTCAACCTCTGTCCTAAGAGCTAAATATTATTTAAGTCATCGGTAACCAACTTTTATAGTTAGGCTTTGCATCAAAATTTGTAACACTCAAAAATAGTTGAGAACAAAAAATAGTCTATATATACAGGGTGAAACAAAGTTAGTGTTAAAAACTTCGGGAAATGGTTCTATGGGTCAAAATAAATAGAAAATGAAGAATAATATTTTCTCGAAAATCGCTTCATTTCCCAAATATCTGCCATTTTGTTTCTTTTACTAAATAGTTAATATCTAGATCTAGAGAACGGTTTAACCGATTGAGTTCAAACTTGGCATGGAGTTTAACCTAATAAAGATCTATCTTAAGAAAAATAAAAGGTTATATCCAATCATGCACTTTAAAATGGCGGCTGTTTAAAAATGTCAGACCTAATTAACTCAAAAACCGTACATTTTAATAAAAAATGTCAAGGTACCTTTTCTGTAGCCCTTTTAATTCCATATCGGATGATTTAACTTTCAAAACAATCGGATGAAGAATAATAGTCAAGTTAAAGATGACATCAAATGTACATACAATATTGTAGTATTTACTGTGTTGGTATAGGATGCCGGGTTGAATAAACCAATTATTACACGTAACTTGTAGTTTTATCCTTCATTCGATTGTTTTAACAGTTACACCAACCTATAGGGAATCAAAAGGCCTACAAAAAAAGTAACTTGACATTTTTAGTTAATTTAGTGGTTTTGAGTAATTTAGGTTTGAAATATTCAAACAGCCGCCGTTTTGAAATGCATGATTGGATATAATCGCTTATTTTTCTTAAGATAGATCATTGTTAGGTTAAACTTCGTGCCAAGTTTGAACTCAATCGGTTACACCGTTCTCTAGTTATTAATTATTTAGTAAAAGAAACACAATGGCGGATATTTGGAAAATGAAGCGTTTTTCGAAAAAATACTATTCTTGATTTTCTATTTATTTTGACCCATAGAACCATTTCCCGAAGTTTTTAACACTAACTTTGTTCCACCCTGTATATTGAATGACAAAAATATATTAACTTCAATCAAATAAATAACCTCTTTGTATTGTGTCAACTCAGACAGGTGAACCTACGAAAATCTAAAATAGATTTGTTAGACAGTTTAACCTCAATAGAGTTATACCTTTTATACGGCAGTTGCTAAAGGCAGTTTATCCTTAAGTGATTGTCTGATCACTTTAGTTGGTTGGACATTTAGATGTATTATATGACACACTTGGGAAATGGGAATAGCCTAACTTATAAGTTAGAAACCTCCATTCATTGTACCAGATTAATGAAGTAACCGTACCGGTAAGTAACAAAATTAAAGAAATTAAAAAACCCAAAATCTAAATAATTGTAAATGGTAATGTAGTTGGAGAGGAATGCGTAAAGGGGCTCTTAAAGCTTTACTTTTTGTACTCTAACATGTATCGTACCCCAAACCATTTTAAAATTCCTGCCAAAATTCCGTATTTTTTTACGTTTTAAACTCTTAAAAAATAAAAAATTATATAATCATCGTCTTGAAGGTTTAAGCAAAAAAAAGCATTGAATGCACGCAAAAAAAATGAAGCACGCAATGCATTGTGTATTGAAAATACTCCTAATACGGGGGTTGGCGTGCGAAGCACGCAATGCTCTGTGTGTTGAAAATTATCCGAATACGGGTGTTGGCGTGCGAAATACCCGGTCCTAACCTGACCCCCTCCGAAAATTTTCCTGGCTACTTTAAGACAGTTGTTACATAATGTAAATGCTGCTTAAAACCCGAAGTCCAGATATAAACGACCGGAAGATTTTTTTTAAATCTGCACATTCGTCCCTTTAAAGTGTCGTCACTTCCATCCAACAGACAAAGAACCAGGAAATGATCCATATCAAGAGCAAGACGTTTTGTGACAAGCATGACTGTAATAACAACTTGAGTTAGTTAAACTTCGCTGTATTTACAAACATGCATGCTATGGCCTTGGTTTTGAACCTAACACTGTGTCAGGCTATACAACTATGTACAAAGTGCTTCCTAACATACATACAAATGTTACTAAGCGTTGTAAAATTTCAATCAACTTGCTATCAAAGATCCCGCGGAAATCTGATGGCAAATGTCCCATTTTACTTTCCCACTACAGTATAGAGAAAGTATGGTGATCGCAAAAAATCAGTGTTGAGATTTTTGTGGAAATATCCGCTTAGGGAATGCCTGAGCCCAAAAAAGTGGTTTTTACAAAATTTCTGTCTGTATGTATACAAAGCTAGAGAGAAAGCTAATCGATCTTTCCGAGCAAATTTGCACCAAACATGTCAATTAGGCCTAAATAGATACACAAAAAAAGGTTTTGAAAAGTTTTGAAAAACAACCCCTTTTTTGGAAAAAAAAACCTCCAAAAAATCAATTATTATCTACATATAAAAGCGAAATACCACTGACTCACTCATCACGATTTCTCAAAAACTACCGAACGGATTGAAATGAAATTTGGTATGTAGCTTCCTCTAGGGCCATAAGGGTTCACAAAAAAAGGGTTCACTAAATTTGCGAGTTTGTACCTCGACCTCGGATTACGGAATTTTTATTTTATGAAAACTTTTACAAATTTAACTATTTATAATTGTAACTTTTTATACATTTTTGATGAAATAAAATCTTATCTTCTAAAGCGAGAGATAATTGTCTGTCTGCTAAATAAATCTGGAATCTCCGTCTAAGGATTTTTGATTTTTTGATTTTATATGAGGCTTTTGGCCACGAGAAATCGATTGGATATGGTCACCAGTCTGGGAAAATTCGTTTTCTACGTCTTTTTATTAAATTAAAAAGTGAAATTTGTCCATTTTAAACAATACAAAGCACAGCTGATGCAAATGTTTTCAATGTCATTACAATAATCATTTGTTTTCTTTTAAACGAAGCACAGCTGATGCAAATGTTTTCAATGCCATTGCAATAATCATCTATTTTCTTTTAAACTGTATTTTATTAGAGGTAAGCCTAATGTTGCAATAATAGTTTGCAATAATAGTTATTGACGTGAGCAAACTAGGCCCTAGGCCTAAATCGATATTGAAATATTAACTTTAATTTAGGCCTGACTTATTTCTGAGGCATAGCGTTGAGATTATGGTTAATCCTTTAAACTGTATTTTTATTACAGGTAAGCCTCATGTTGTATATACCCTTTATTTAGTTGTTTAATGTTATAGGCCTAACCTCAAAACTCAATAATCCAATATTTATTATTGAAATCATAGCCCTGCTTATAATCGAGCTTTAGCTCGGTCTCCTGGTACTGTTTGTATAAAAAACAAACTAATAATAAACCGTAATTGAAAGATTAAAATTATGTATGTATGTTGCCGTTAAGGCTCGTAAAAGAATTGAAGAAAAGGAGTGAACTTAGTTCCTGACCCGTCGCACGACCGCACACATTTCCTTTTTTTTCATTGGGGTTGTACCACTGAAGCCAAGCACATTAAACAAAGGAGGGGCTCCTCTTTTCCTCTCACCTCGGGACACATTCCTACAATGAGGATACTACATTTTGTTTTACACGTAAATAGTTAGGCAAGTTCAATGATTGCAATTTAAATTTACGTGTCCTATTTGTTAAGTATCGGCGACTGAGCAATTATGCGACAATCACAGAAGCGGAGGCGTCCTAGAGCACCGACTTATTTAATTTCATCCCAATATTAAATGACCTCTGTTAACATTAATCAGCTGTTAATGAAATTGTTCTTAGACTCGGCAAGAAAGATTGATCTGACCTTTTAATTGTTCGATGAGAAAATCTTACTTGATGACTGACGATTGTCTAAACAGCAAAACACATACCACGACATCTCGGTTATTATAAACAGCAAAAATTAAATTTAGATTAGTTTGTATAAAATCAGATATTTAAAAACTCACGAACGTATTCAAACTAATACTTATTAGGGACTTGTTGGTGACACTTTTTAGTACTCAAATTTTCACACTTGAAGGACACACTATTCAATTATTAGATATAATTTGCTCGTACACTATAGTAGTAGAATGGTAAATGATTTTTCGTTCAATAAAAAAAAGTAGTAGGATTCGTTGATTCATAGTATAGGATCAAAAAGTAGTAGAACTGAATTTCTGTAGAGTGAACCGAGCTGTGGAGGGCGGTCGGACCACCTGGGCGTGGTAGTGGGGAGCCTTCCGTAGAGACCGATATTTTTCCAGTCGCCTGCGGGCAAGCGGAGAGTAAACACGTCGATTTCGGCGAACCTCTGTTAAAAAGTGTCGCCGCGATCCAAGATGGAGAGAAATTTCGAGCAGCACTACGTCTAAATCGGGAGTACCACAACGGTGACCCTCTGAATGATTAAGAACATCTACGGTGATGCTGTCATGAGCCGCTCAACAGTGTTCGAGTGGCATAAGCTGTTCCGGGAGGGATGGGAGCTCGTCGAAGATCTGCGCCGGTCACTCATTTGCTTTTTTGACCGTCGTGGTGTGGTTCACAGGGAGTTTCTACCCCCTGGACAAGTTTGAATGCCAGATTTTACGAGGACGTGCTTGACAAGTTGCACAAACGGCCAGACATCGCCGACTCTTGGAAGCTTCACTACGACAACGCGCCGTGCCACACCGCGTTGCTGGTGAGCGAGTTTCTGGCCAAGCACTGGGTTGTCACGTTCCCCTACCCCTACCCCTGCAGTTCAGATTTGGCACCGCCGAATTTCTTCCTTTTTCCTCGGCTCAAGCGGGACCTCAAGAGATACCGATACATCTCCGTAGAAGACGTCCAAGGGGCCGTGACGGCGTCTCTGAAGGGGATCCCGGAAAGCAAGTTCCAGGAGGCGTACGCGCAGTTGGAATCGCGTTATACGCGTTGTGTCGGAGCACAAGGGTGTACTTCGATTACTACTAAGGACTTGTACCAAACTGTTCAATACAAACATTTTAATTAATTCAGTTCTACTACTTTTTTATCCTTCAAGTTAGCCTAAACCATACAAATTCATTGGTGTTTAATATTATTTTTTTCGTACAAACAGGAATTTAGGCATGGGCGGATCCAGCCAATTATCAAGGAGGAGGCTGTCTCCTATCCCGGTGGGTATGGAATAATATTTTGGAATACCGTGATTGAAAACGTCTTTTAGGCTATTTCACGAACACCCATTTTGAATAGGAACTAAGGAATATATGCTTTACCCACAAATGAAGTTTTATCATAACAAATTGAAGAGAATAAATCATAGAATTGAACTCTACACTTTAAAATGTTAAGTAGAATTATTCTTTAAACTTATTTCACTTTGTTTCACTAAATTAGAACAACTAAACAAACCTCTTACAAACGTATAGTATACAGTTCCAGCCAGACGGGAAAAGGTAACGGCTGACGCGCCTAGGGCGTTGAAAATGTACATATTTCACGGAAATACCCGAATAGCCTCGGAACACTAAACCAGGTTTTCCTTATAACAAACGAAAATATAGAGCTTGCACTTCAAATCGATATAAAAACCATTATACAAATATATTGATTTGTAATACATTGTAATATATTCATTGATTGCAAAATGTATTTTTTCATTGGTTGAAAACTGTCCAATTGCAAGGGTTTACAGAAAACTTCATATCTAAGAAACTATAAGAGTGACGAATGATTGGAAGATCGTGGTAGAAAGTTCAAATTTTGACGAGTCAAGTTTCTCTAACGGTTATGTGCTTTTAAAAATTACGAGTTTGAGTCATTTCCTTGTGCTTTCTCGCGCGGCATCAGTTGATTTAGACAACTAAAATTTTACAACGACGATTAAATATATATATACGTTTTAGAAGTAATTTGTAAATACAAAAATTAAAGTTTAAAACATTTCCTTTAAAATGGTTTTCGTTTTATTGAGGTTGGTTAACATTTAGTGGGTGAAATATTCGATACAAGTTGTGTTGTCTGAGACTACTCAACTGAGCAGTCTGCCACTTTTAACAGCTGACGATTAAACAAAACAAAAATATAATAACCCAAATGAGTGGGCTTCAGCCCCCACAGAAACCCTGGATCCGCCATTGTTTTTAGGACTGACGCCTGAAGTTAAAACAATAGACAACAAAATGCTGTCTAAAATTGTTAGATCTCCAGCCGGCAGGTGGAGGAGAAAGGACGCTTCTAAATAACGCAGAGTAAAATATTCTAATCAATACAGATTAAAGGTTAAATGTAATTATTCACAACAATGGTGTGAAGTTTTCGTTATTTTGACATTTTATATGCATATCGATTACACCGATATATCAAGATCCAAAGTCGATACAAATATATCGAGAGCAATTTATCGATATATTGTTGCCATTCCTATATCTAATAGAGTATGTACCTTCATTAATTCTTTGAAAACTTTCCCATGACTTTAATTTAATAATTCAATTTATTAAATTACAATTACCATAATTTGTACACAGTTGTACGTTAGTTCTGTTTACTAAACAGGGAAAATTCCAGGAAAAACTAATTCTGTACTTTTAGAAATAATACGGAATTATAGGTAATTAATTCGTTTTTTGTCTTGGGAAAATAGGAATTCACTCTGCTAACGACATTACTACGCTTCAATTTCACACAATGAAATCTGGCTGTAATTATTATTTTAAGTGTTATTGTGATACAATGGTTTGTTTGTTTATGTGAATATTTTAACAAACGCAATTTTAAAGCAATTTTTTAATACTGGGGAGTTATTTTCCTTATTCCCTATTGATTTAATCTTGTATTCGTCCAATTAAAGCGAATTCGAAGCGTTCAAGAGGGTACACTCATGTGCCGTTGCACGCCGTGCTTGCTGGTTCGTGCCAAAGTACTGTATGGCATGACGTGCTTGCTGGTTCGTGCCAAAGTACTATATGGCACGCCATGCTTGCTGGTTCGTGCCAAAGTACTGTATGGCACGCCGTGCTTGCTGGTTCGTGCTTAAGTACTG